>SJYT01036853.1:42290-60518 GCA_006410635.1 Cephalophus harveyi | reverse complement strand
TATAGAGCTTCTCCATCTTTGGCTGCAAAAAATATAATCCATCTGATTTTGGTTTTGGCCATCTGGTGATGTCCTTGTGTAGAGTCTTCTCTTGTGTTGTTGGAAGAGGGTGTTTATTATGACCAGTGCATTCTCTTGGCAAAACTCTATTAATTTTTGCCCTACTTCATTCTGTACTCCAAGACCAAATTTGCCTGTTACTCCAGGTGTTTCTTGACTTCCTACTTTTGCAGTTCAGTCCCCCATAATAAAAAGGACATCTCTTTTGGGTGTTAGTTCTAGAAGGTCTTGTAAGTCTTCATAGAACTGTTCAGCTTCTTCAGCATTACTGGTCAGAGCATAGACTTGGATTACTGTGATATTTAATGATTTGCCTTGGAAATGAGCAGAGATCATTCTGTCGTTTTTGACATTGCATCCAAGTACTGCATTTTTCACTCTTTTGTTGACAATGATGGCTACTCCATTTCTTCTAAGGGATTCCTGCCCACAGTAGTGGAATAATGGTCATCTGAGTTAAATTCACCCATTCCAGTTTTTTTTTTTTTTTTTTTTATTCCTCACTGATAAGCCATAGTATTGCTGAATCACATTTTATTTGGCCATTTACCCATTGAAGGTTAGCATTGTTTCTAATTTTTGAAGAAGTGAAGTTGCTCAGTTGTGTCCGACTCTTTGCAACCCTGTGGACTGTAGCCCACCAGGCTCCTCCGTCCATGGGATTCTCTAGGCAAGAGTACGGGAGTGGGTTGCCATTTTCTTCTCCAGGGTATCTTCCTGACCCAGGGATCGAACCCAGGTCTCCCACATTGCAGGCAGACGCTTTAACCTCTGAGCCACCAGGGAAGATCCCATTTTTTTGGCTTCTAAAAAAAGCTGCTATAAGCATTCATGCAAGTTTTAATGTGAAATGAATTTTCATTTCTCTAGGATAACTGTCTGAAGATACAACTACTGGATCCTATTGCAAGTGTAGTATAGTTTTGTAAGTGCTGTTCTTCTCTGTGCTACGTTGCTTTAGTCATGTCCCACTCTTTGTGACTCTAAGGACTATAGCCAGCCAGGCTCCTCTGTCCAAGGTTCTTCAGGCAAGAGTGTTGGGGTAGGTTGCCATGCCCTCCACCAGGGGATCTTCCTGACCCAAAGATCAAACTCAGGTTTCCCACATTGTGAGGGTGAAGGGTGAAGTCGCTCAGTCGTGTCCGACTCTTTGTGACCCCATGGACTGTAGCCTACCAGCCTTCTCTGTCCATGGGATTCTCCAGGCAAGAATACTGGAGTGGGTTACCATTTCCTTCTCCAGGGGATCTTCCTGACCCAGGGATTGAACCCAGGTCTCCCGCACTGGAGGCAGACTCTTTAACCTCTGAGCCACCAGGGAAGCCCCCACATTTAGGCAGATTCTTTTCTTCCTGAGCCACCAAGGAAGCCCAGTTTTACAAATACCTTCAAATAAATTACTAGAGTGGTTAAGCCATTTTACATTCTTACCAGAAATATATGATAGAACTAGTATCACCAAATTTTTGACAGCATTTGTCATATTTTTTCTCACCTCTAATAGGCACATAATGATATTTCATTGTGGTTTTAATCTATAGTTCTCTAATGGTTAATTATATTCAGCATATTTTCTTGTGCTTATTTGCCATCCATACATCATCTTTAGTGAAAAGGTTATTTATATCTTTTGTCTGTTTTTTCCCCTATTGAGCTTTTCTTTTTTTCCTCTTTTAGATACATGGTATGAATATCTTTATCTTTTTTCTTTAACTATCTTTAGGTTTTCAGTTTTTCACAAAGCAACATTTATTTTATTGCTTTTATATTACATTAATATTTGCATTAAGTCATTTTTCTTTTATAGTTTATACTTTTTTTGGCCATGTCTGAGTTTTTGTATACTCCAGGTCCCAATTATTTTAATTTGTAGCTTCTTCTAAAAGTTTTAAAGCTTTATATTTAAATCTGTAATTTATTTTTGGTTAATTTTTATGATGTGTGAGGTGAGATTTATGTTGAGGGTCTATGTATGTGTGTGTGTTTATTTTTGGTTGGCTTTTTCCTATGGAAGCCAAATGTTTCAGCACTACTAACTGAAAAGATCAGTTTTCCTTCAGTCAATTGTTTGACTAATAATGAGGGATATAAAGAAATTTATACTTTGTGGTAGGTTGATGAGACTGATAATTTATATGTTTACTATTTTGACTCTCCAAATTTAATTTACTATTATGTAATTACCTTTGTAGTTAAGACAAAGTATATTAAATTAAAATAGAGTGTGTGGGAGATGCTGTGAAGACACTATCCATTAACTAAATTCTAAATTTTTGATCTGATCCAATCACTGACTGTTATAATTTTCATTCTGAATGCTATCCTGTGCTAGTTGTTTTGATTCCCAAGAAGTTTTAGATAGAGCATTTGTAAAAGCTTAATATTTAAAATCAATATGATTCTCTTCACTGTTTATAAATTTCTAAATTTTTAATTACAGTAGGACGTTAGTGTTTTTTGCAACCTCCTTAATAAATACTCCAAACTTTCCCCCAGTTGATTCCATAGACAAAAAGGAAGCAATTTATGAAAGTCTGAGGTTACTGCCTGAAATCTAAACAGAATCCATTAAATCAGACAAAAGTCATATAAAGATTGAAAATCAGTTGTATCATTATGGTGTTGGTAACAATGAGGAACCAAAAAATTAGGAAAGACTACATGTTCCATTATTTTTTCTTTCCTTTTAATTAAACATATTTAGGTTTACATTACCTTCTTTAAAGTCCAATTAATGTAACACAAAAGCCTCTCCATGAATACCCATGCAAATTTCTTCTTAGAAATTTTGTTCACTTCCCACAATAAAAGCAACTAATCACATGAAACTTCAGATGAATAAGGAGAGACTATTACCTCACAAATACCTTTTAAGATGGCAATTCCTCCTCAAATTATCTTCAATACACCGCCAGCATTTGTTTCATTAATCCCTAAATGACTCTGCTTATCTTAAAACTATGTATATAAACAGAGTTTCTGGTTACATGTCCAATTTCCTGGCTAAGATGGTAAAGAATCTGCTTGCAATGCAGAAGACCCAGGTTCATCCCTGAGTTAGGAAGACCCCCTGAAGATGGAAATGGCAATCCACTCCAGTATTCTTGCCTAGAGAATTCCATGGACAAAGGAGGCTGGCAGGTTATAGTCCAGGGGGTCACAAAGAATCGGAAACAACTGAGTTACAAACACACATGGGGTTCTGAAGTCTGGTAATATGCTAATTTAAGTGAATTCTGTCTATTAACATTTACTACTTTTATTTACCTCAGATTAGGTAATATTTAAGAAAAGTCCATTTAATTTTTACATATTTATTTTCTTTTTTGGATTCATTTTATTGAATTATAGTTAACTTACATTGCTTTAAATTCTCCTGTACAGTAAAGTGATTCAGTTATATATATATATATATATATATATATATGTACACACACACACATGGTTTATCACAAAACATTCAATAGAGTTTATCACAAAAAGTTTATGGTTTATCACAAAATATTCAATAGAGTTCCCTGTGCTGTACAGTAAGACTTTGTTGTTTTTCCATTCTATATATAATATTTTGCAACTATTAATCTCAAACACCCAATCCATCCAAGCGTCATAATTTTTGCATATTTAGTAACAAAAATGTCAGCAATTACTTGTCTTCTGAACTCTAGTGAGGCTAAGAGTTTTACATAGGTTAATTTAAGTATGGGTTACTACATTTTTTCAAGAGTTGCATGAATTCAAATTGTATCATTAAGACACTGAGGCAAAGAATATTTGTGGATCATCTCATTTTAAATATCTAGCATTTATACCAAAATGTGATACTGAAAAGGAAGGCTAATTGGATACAGGACCTGAAAATGTAGGAGCCCTTTGGTCTGATTGTTTCAATTTATTGTATCATCTCACTGTATCATTAAATTAAGACCAAGGAGACTTTTAATGGACACCATTCTGGCCCAGTCTACTGCTGACATTTGAACAATACATCACATTCTGAATCCCTAGAATTTGTCCAGTTTCCTCTGTTTCCTCTCACTGCTCCTCTTTTCCAACTGCTAGAGACCTCATGTCTGCTGACATGTCCATTTTTTCTCTCTCCTATCTCTGCACTGGATTTATTAGCTTCCTACTTATTTTAAACTCTATAATCTTCCCTGATGGCTCAGTTGGTGAAGATTCTGTTTGCAATGTGGGAGACACAGGTTCAGTCCCTGGGTGGGGAAAATCCCCTGGAGAAGGAAATGACAACCTACTCCAGTATTTTTGCCTGGAGGACTCCATGGACAGAGGAGCCTTGTGGGTTGCAGTCTGTGGAGTCACAAAGAGTCAGACACGACTGAGTGACTTTCACTTTAAACTCCATAATTCTTTCTGTGACCCCCCCAACTCTTTCCCAAGTCCTTAAATCCAGTAAGCCCTTATCCTATTAGCATCCTATGACACTCCACCTTATATTCACTCTGTAAGGCCTGCCTGTGCAAATCATTTACCTAACATGGCAGTGAAGGAATTTCAGAAATGTAAATTCAATCCAATAAAAAGGAATAATTAACAGTATTAGCTTAGTCCTCCTCACGACCTGCAAGCTTTCCCTGTGTTCACTCTCACTTTTTAAAACTTCCTTTTCAGATATTCCCTACTGTCTTCAAGCCCCATATATGAACTCCCCTAATACTCTCAGCAGAGGACCGCATTCTTTCACAGGAGGAGAAAGTCACTAAACGTAAACTTCTTCAAATCTTTTTCCTCATTCCAGTTCCACCAATATCTGCTGCTTCATCCAAATCTATGCTTTTACTACCAAAAGATGGTCTGCTATTGTGCAATAAGTGCACATATGTGTCAATATGTGTGCAATATGTGTCAAGTCAGTAATAACCATGATCTGCTAATGAATCATGGTCAACAATTCATCTTTATCCAGCATATCACAACTTTTTACTCATTAAAAGCCTCCCCCCTTCAATTTTTCTGTATTAAAAATAATAAAATTCAGTCTGGTACTTTCTATGTAACTTCAAGTGCATTCCCTAATTTGTAGCTAAACTTGTTAAAAAGTTAGTAGGTTATCTTGTATAATGTTTTCCTTATTTTTCAGTCACTTCACCTATCTCAGGATGCCCAGGCATTCATTTCACAGTTTTAAGTTTGTCTTACTTTCACTGAGATACAGAATTTACTAATAAACATTTTTGTTTTTGAATTATGCCTCCTCTTGGTCTCCAGAGCTAACAATGGAGTTGATTTATCTCATTATTTCCAAATAATAGAAATATTTGGAAATTTTATCTTTTATTTTATCTTTTCTTAATATCTAAACACTTCTGTTCTTTTCTCTCACATACTTTCTGCTTCCTTTTATTCGCCATTAAAAAGTTCAGTTCTCTTCAGGTTTCCCCTTGTCCCTTTTCAGTTTTAATTCTCAGCATTTCCTCAGGGCATTCTGACTCACAAACATTACTTCACATGCCACTATACATCTGAAGAATGGCAAAATCAACACTTTCACCATGAAATGTTCTCTTGAGCATTGATATATATGGCTGGTTTCCCATTACACATTTTGATAAATAAGAGTAACTCCTATGCATAAATTATTCAGTGTAGAATACATGAAAACTGAACACATATCCTTCTTACAGTCCCTGCTTTGGAAAACAAATGACCCCTTCTCTTCCTACATTCTACATTCAGCCAGTAAATTAACTACTATCTTGTCAATAATGCAGAAATCAGGGCTTATACTTGATTTTTCCTTTGTCTCCACTTCCTCATATCCAATCAGCTAATCCAATTTGCTCAGTAACTTAATTTGTATTTTTCTCCTACTGTTAATCTAAACAGGACAGAAATGGTATGGACCTAACCATTACAGAGGCAGAAGATATTAAGAAGAAGTGGCAAGAATACACAGAAGAACTGTACAAAAAAGAACTTCACAACCCAGATAATCACGATTGTGTGATCATTCACCTAGAGCCAGACATCCTGAAATGTGAAGTCAACTGGACCTTAGAAAGCATCACTATGAACAAAGCTAGTGGAGGTGATGGAATTCCACTTGAACTATTTCAAATCCTGAAAGATGATGCTATGAAAGAGCTGCATTCAATATGCCAGCAAATTTGGAAAAGTCAGCAGTGGCCCCAGGACTAGAAAAGGTCAGTTTTCATTTCAATCCCAAATAAAGGTAATGCCAAAGAATGCTCAAACTACCACACAATTGCACTTATCNATTCCACTTGAACTATTTCAAATCCTGAAAGATGATGCTATGAAAGAGCTGCATTCAATATGCCAGCAAATTTGGAAAAGTCAACAGTGGCCCCAGGACTAGAAAAGGTCAGTTTTCATTTCAATCCCAAATAAAGGTAATGCCAAAGAATGCTCAAACTACCACACAATTGCACTTATCCCACATGCTAGTAAAGTAATGCTCAAAATTCTCCAAGCCAGGCTACAACAATACATGAACAGTGAACTTCCAGATGTTCAAGCTGGTTTTAGAAAAGGCAGAGGAACCAGAGATCAAATTGCCAACATCCACTGGATCATCGAAAAAGCAAGAGAGTTCCAAAAAAACAACCTCTATTTCTGCTTTATTGACTATGCCAAAGACTTTGACTGTGTGGATCACAATAAACTGTGGAAAATTCTGAAAGAGATAGGAATACCAGACCACCTGACCTGCCTCTTGAGAAACCTATATGCAGGTCAGGAAGCAACAGTTAGAACTGGACATGGAACAACAGACTGGTTCCAAATAGGAAAAGGAGTACGTCAAGGCTGCATTTGTCACCCTGCTTATTTAACTTATATGCAGAGTACAACATGAGAAACACTGGGCTGGAAGAAGCACAAGCTGGAATCAAGATTGCCGGGAGAAATATCAATAACCTCAGATATGCAGATGACACCACCCTTATGACAGAAAGTGAAAGGGAACTAAAAAGCCTCTTGATGAAAGTGAAAGAGGAGAGTGAAAAAGCTGGTTTAAAGCTCAACATTCAGAAAATGAAGATCATGGCATCTGGTCCCATCACTTCATGGGAAATAGATGGGGAAACAGTGGAAACAGTGGCTGACTTTATTTTTCTGGTCTCCAAAATCACTGCATATGGTGATCGCAGCCATGAAATTAAAAGATGCTTACTCCTTGGAAGGNGTACATCATGAGAAACGCTGGACTGGAAGAAACACAAGCTGGAATCAAGATTGCCGGGAGAAATATCAATAACCTCAGATATGCAGATGACACCACCCTTATGGCAGAAAGTGAAGAGGAGCTAAAAAGCCTCTTGATGAAAGTGAAAGAGGAGAGTGAAAAAGTTGGCCTAAAGCTCAACATTCAGAAAACGAAGATCATGGCATCCGGTCCCATCACTTCCTGGGAAATAGATGGGGAAACAGTGGAAACCGTGTCAGACTTTATTTTTGGGGGCTCCAAAATCACAGCAGATGGTGACTGCAGCCATGAAATTAAAAGATCCTTACTCCTTGGGTGAAAAGTTATGACCAACCTAGATAGCATATTCAAAAGCAGAGATATTACTTTGCCGACTAAGGTCCATCTATTCAAGGCTATGGTTTTCCTGTGGTCATGTATGGATGTGAGAGTTGGACTGTGAAGAAAGCCGAGTGCCGAAGAATTGATGCTTTTGAACTGTGGTGTTGGAGAAGACTCTTGAGAGTCCCTTGGACTGCAGGGAGATCCAACCAGTCCATTCTGAAGGAGATCAGCCCTGGGATTTCTTTGGAAGGAATGATGCTAAAGCTGAAACTCCAGTACTTTGGCCACCTCATGCAAAGAGTTGACTCATTGGAAAAGACCCTGATGCTGGGAGGGATTGGGGGCAGGAGGAGAAGGGGACGACCGAGGATGAGATGGCTGGATGGCACCACGGACTCGATGAACATGAGTCTGAGTGAACTCCGGGAGATGGTAATGAACAGGGAGGCCTGGTGTGCTGCGATTCATGGGGTCGCAAAGAGTCGGACACGACTGAGCGACTGAACTGAATTGATTTAAAGTTTATCTTTCAGTTCCTACCTAGCATTTCTCTCCTGAAATAAAGCTAGAGAAGATACCAGATGCAAAGATACTTCTCTATTTGCTTACTGTAGTTTACTGAATCCTTAATCTGGTTTTAACCTACCTCTTTCATCTCTTCTCATACTACTTTCCTGTATGCTAAGCCTCTTCAGTCATGTCTAACTGTTTGCAGTCCAATGGACTGTAGCCTACCAGCTCATCTGTCCTTGGGATTCTCCAAGCAAGAATATTGAAGTGGGCTGCCATGCCCTTCTTCAGAGGATCTTCCCAAACCAGGGAGTGAACCCAGGTTTTCCACATTGGAGGCAGATTCTTTACTATCTGAGCCACCAGGGAAGATCTAGTTCATAAATAAAGCACAGTACACTGATCTCTATTTCCCTTGCACAGCCAAATTCTTTTTAATTTTGTCTTTTATCTGGAGTGCTCCACCATCAGTACTCCACCATCCAATCCTTCCCAGGTTTGGTTCCTTTTTATCACACAGATCTCAGCTTAAATATCCTTGTCCAGAGAGACTTTCCTGACCACCTAAAGAAGCAAGTTTGGGCTTCTTTACCACCATCAATAGTAGTTCCCTTTGGTAGGCTGAATAATGGCCCTCTAAAGTTGCCTACATCCTCAAAGTAGGCGAATATGCTACTCTATAAGGCAAAAGACTACATGTCATTCAGTTAAGAATCTAAGATGATTAGCCTAGACTAAACAAGTGGGACACAAAGTCAAGTGGGCTTTAGAAAGCACCACTATGAACAAAGCTAGTGGAGGTGATGGAATTCCAGTTGAGCTATTTCAAATCCAAAAAGATGATGCTATGAAAGTGCTGCACTCAATATGCCAGAAAATTTGAAAAACACAGCAATGGCCACAGGACTGGAAAATGTCAGTTTTCATTTCAATCCCAAAGAAAGGTAATGCCAAAGAATGTTCAAACTACCATACAACTGCATCTCACATGCTAGCAAAGTAATACTTAAAATTCTGTAAGACAGGCTTCAACAGTACATGAACCAAGAACTTCTACCTGTTCAAGCTGGATTTAGAAAAGGCAGAGAAATCAGAGATGAAATTGCCAACATCTGTTGAATCATAGAAAAAAACAAAAGAATACCAGAAAAACATCTACTTCTGCTTTATTGACTACACCAAAGTCTTTGGCTGTGTGGATCACAACAAACTGGAAAATTATTAAACAGATGGGAATACTTGCCTTACTTGCCTCCTGAGAAATCTGTACACAGGTCAAGAAGCAATAGTTAGAACCAGTCATGGAACAATGGACTGGTTCCAAATTGGGAGAGAAGTTAAGACAAGGCTGTATATTGTCATCTTGCTTATTTAACTTATATGCAGAGTACATCATGTGAAATATCGGGCTGGATGAAGCTCAAGCTGGAATCAAGATTGCCAAGAGGAATATCAATAACCTCAGATATGCAGATAACACCACCCTTATGGCAGAAAGTGAAGAACTAAAGAGCCTCTTGATAAATGTGAAAGAGGAGAGTGAAAAAGCTGGATTAAAACTCAACATTCAAAAAACTAAGATCATGGCATCTGGTCCCATCACTTCTTGGCAAATAGATGGGGATACAATGGAAACACTGACAGTCTTTTATTTTCTTGGGCTCCAAAATCACTGCAGATGTTGACTGCAGCCATGAAATTAAAAGACACTTACTTGCTCCTTGGAAGAAAAGTTATGACCAAACTAGATAGCATATTAAAAAGCAGAGACATTACCTTGCTGACAAAGGTCCATCTAGTCAAAGTTATGATTTTTCCAGTAATCATGTATGGATGTGAGAGTTGGACTATAAAGAAAGCTGAGCACCGAAGAATTGATGCTTTTGAACTGTGGGGCTGGAGAAGACTCTCGAGAGTCCTTCAGACTGCAAGGAGATCAAACCAGTCCGTCCTAAAGGAAATCAGTCCTGAATTAGTTGGAAGGACTGATGCTGAAGCTGAAGCTCCTATACTTTGGCCACCTGATGCAAAGAACTGACTCATTGGAAAAGACCTTGATGCTGGGAAAGACTGAAGGCAGGAGAAGGTGACGACTGAGGATGAGATGGTTGGATGGCATCACCAAGTGGATGGACATGAGCTTGAGCAAGCTCTGGGAGTCAGTGATGGACAGGGAAGTCTGGCGTGCTGCAGTCCATGGAGTCAGAAAGAGTTGGACAGGACAGAGTGACTGAACTCCAAACAAGTGGGTCTAATACAATCACAAGAATACTATATGATTCTATAAGCAGGAAGATCATGGTCAGAGAGAGGAAATATGATGACGGGAAAAGTTAGAGTTTTGCACTTTGAAAATGGAGAATGGGCCCATAAGTCAAAGAACGCAGGAGGAATATAGAAGCTGGAAGAAAGCAAGAGAATGGATTCTCCTCTAGATTCCCAGAGAATGCATAGCTCAGCTGACACCTTGATTTTGGCTCAGTGAAATCTGTATCAGACAGTAACCTCCATAACTACAAGATAATAAATTTGAGTTAAGTTGTTGTTGTTTAGTTGCCAAAGTTATGTCCAACTCTTTTGCAACTTGTAGCCCACCAGGCTCCTCTGTCCGTGGGATTTCCCAGGCAAGAACACTGGAGTGGGTTGCCATTTCCTTCTCCAGGAGACCTTCTCAACCCAGGGATCAAACCTGAATCTCCTGCATTGCAAGTGGAGTCTTTACCATTGAGCCAGAAGGGAAGCCCTTTAAGTCACTAAGCTTTTGATAATTTGTTATAGTGGCAATAGAAAACTAATACTCTGACACCTTTCTTATTTTATTGATTTATATATCATGGGTCTCTCCTCACTAGAATGTAAACTCTCTAAGGACAAAAGCCTTGTGTTTTATACTCATTTCTGTTCATAGAGCTGTGCATGAGACACAGTAAGCACTCAATAAAATTGAATTGAGTGAATAACACAAAATTTGCATTTTGTCTGCCAAAGAATTTTATTCTTTCCCTATACTTCAAACTTTATGCTTTCTGACTGAGAAAGGAAAAAGAAATGCTTGGCAGAGATAAAAGTGCATTGGCCATTTAAATCTCAGTATCAGAGAAGTGTCATGGTTAGTGATTCCTGTACTGACAATATGCTCCTTCTCATTTTGATTTAGCTCTCTTATAAAAAGGACAAGATGTTGCAATCCTTTTCCAAGGCACATGCTATTGGGTTTTGAGTCTTCAGATCTCCATGTAGTCTATTAACTGGAGAGCTGACATAATTATCCTTAGAGCTATAAACCGTGGAGAAGCTGCCATCACCTTATCTGGAGTTTATTTGGAATTGAAAAATTATTTCATCATTGGTTATTTTTCTAGGGATATGTGAAAAATTCCTGGAAATACTGATTTTAAAATATACCTCAATATTTGTAGGTTTTAGCACATAAGTATAGCAACCATTTTGCTTCTATTTTTAGACTGAGACATTATTTATGAACTTTCATGAGATGGATTCTGTAGACCATGTCAAAAACAACATTTCTAAGTTTCTTTAACCACTGACATAATTTCCCCTGGGCCTATATGTATCCAGAGTTGGGCTGGTGGAATACAGAGTTCAGAAGACTGAGACAGAGTTAAGAGCTTTCAGTTTAAAAATTATCTTCTGTTGAAGATTCTCACTAGTTCTATTCTCATGATTTCACTTATTTTTAATCAAAATCTTATTGTCAGTGGTTGATCTCAGTCTTATCTATATCCAGCGTTTCTAATTCAGTGGTTATATCCTGATTTAGTAAGAAATAATGAGAAACAAACAACAACAAAAAGCCTTAACCTTGGATTGTCAATGAGAAATTCAAAATAGAACATAAAAAGGCTATTTGGAAACATTCAACTTATATGTTAGAAATGCTATTCTGCCTCCAAAAAGCCTAAGTTTAGTCAATAAACTCTGTCGACTCTGGGTTTAACCATGAGAATCAATAAGAGACATATTTGGGAGATTTAAGCACAATACTATAGTTGCACTCTTTTAAAAAAAGAGAATTACAGAACACAAATTTCTTTCAATGACTGTGAATATTAATTCTCTCAGATTTATCTCTTCAGTTTATTATTTTAAATTTGGCAAAGTCTTCTATGACCAGATCTAGTTATTTCTCCTTTATAGTTTATCTGAATAAAGGTACTAAGTAAAACATATATGAAAATATTTTGCACCGTTTTTCTCAATATCTGTTCCAATTCATGAATTCTAATATAATCACTCCCCTTAAACCCAGTTCAGTCACTTAAATCCAAGGTCATAAGGATCTTACAAAATCTCACATAGGAACTTTCTTGACAATTTTGACTCAGATTAAGTACTTCAAACTCCACCTGCTATCCATCCTTTCATAACATTTTACACTCATGATCTCTCCAATATTCATTACTTTGGCTTCATATTAGAATTTTTTTCCCCCTCATTCTATCCATTTTGAATTTATGAATTCTGGCTGGTTTCTCTTTCTCTCTCTCTCACTCCTCTTCCTTTCACCTTTTATTAAATTAATACAAAAAATCAAACAATACAATTGTTACAAAAAACTAACAAACAAAAACAATAGCACTACTGCATAGTGCTATTGCATCTCTGGATTTCAATCTCAAGAATTCAGCAGGATAAACCTGCATCTGATCTACCTCGATGATTCGAAAAGAGGTTCCTCTTCAAGTTAGGTTGTTTATTTGAGAGTTTTGTTTCTTGAGGCAGGTCTGTATCACTATAAACCTTTTTTTTAATAGCTGTTTCTGTTGGATTCTATGGATTTTAGAATGTTGCATTTTCATTTTCTATTTGTCTTGACGTATATAATTCTTTCTTATTCTTTCTGCCTTTAGAATTCTCTCTTTAGGTTTTGCCATTTTAATTAAGTCTTGACGTGGGTCTGTTTGGGTTTATACCATCAGGGACCCTCTGCCATTCCTGTACCTGGATATCTGCTTCCTTCTTCAGGTTTGGGTTGTTTTAAGCCATAATTTCATCAAATATATTTTCAACACCCCTTTCTCTCTTGTCCTTCTAGGACCCCTATCATGTAAATGTTGCCAAAGTTATGTTGCCCAGATATCTCTTAAACAGATCTATTTGTGTTTCTTCTTGCCCTTCTGATTAAGTGATTTCCATTATTCTATCTTCTAGATCATTTATCTATTCTTCTGTGTCACTTAGTCAGCTGCAGTTCTTTCTAGTGTGCTTTTTATTGCAGTTACTGTATTCTTCAGTTCTATTAATTTTTATATTTTCTAGTTCCTTGTTAAATCCCTCACATATTTATCTACTTTTTTCCATAATTCACTTAACATTCTTATTACTAGTCCTTTGAACTCTTTATCTGGTAAATTGTTTATGTTCGTTAATTTTTTTTCAGGGGCTTTTCTCTTGCTCTTTCAGGGGAAATAAATCCCTCTGTCTTCTTACTTTGCTTACCTTTCTCATCTGTGGAAAATTAGGTGCAATAGTGGTCTATTGTGCTCTTGCAGGGGTGTCCCTGTGTGGGCCCATCCCTATACAGTTTGTGAATGCCCAGCGACTTTGGTGGAAGAGCTGGATCTGACATAAATACAATTTCTTTCCTAAGGGTGTGCTGGTAACTGTCACCTTGGTAGCAAGTGGAGATGGAGCTGGAATGGCTGGGCCAGAGCCAGGTGTGAACACATGCTTCTTCTGTTCAGTGGCTGTCACTGCCCTATTTAGGACAGGGGCAGGTACCAAGTTGCTGGAGCAGAAGCCCTGGGAGCCAGGTCCGAGCTGGCTCTCCCCACTCCCAGCACTAGCAATCTCACCAGAGGGTAGCAGTGCTGGGGCAACATTGGTAGTACGGTGCTCAGCTTGGATCATGGAACAGGCTGTGGAGGTCGGGTCATGGAGAGAGATTGGGCTGCTTCCGATATACTGCTTGTGTTAGCATCAGTAATGCTCCCCCCACTGTGCTCAGATACCCCTTGAGTCTGAGCTGCACTTGTCTCACAGTCAAGGTCTCTCTTCAGTTGCAACAGCCCTCACCCAGTGTGGAGCTGCATTGTGAAGCAAGTGAACCTGGAGCAGTTGCTCTGCTTGGGCTGGGGGCACACTGGGGCCATTGTGTGAAAGTGATCATCTATGCTTACAGTTTTAATCCACCCTCTCCATCGTGCTCAGTGTAAACAAACTTGTGTGCACTTTTCACAAGTGAGTCCAGACTTCCCATAGTGCTATTAGTCCCTCCAGTCCTCCAGCCAGTCAAGGGAACTGTCTTCCCAGTGTCAGAACCCAGGGTTGGGGTGCCCAATATGTGGCTCTAACTGCCCACTCCCCAGGGAGGTTCTCTGCCCGTGCAACCTTGCTTCTCTTCTGAGTACCTTCCCAGGACACTGATCACTTCTCTTCCATTCCAATCAAATTCTGTGTGGATCTTTAACAGCCTTGGCCATACAGGAGTCTTCCTGCCAGTCTCCTGCTGGTTTTCAGTGAGAGCCCTTCCACATGTAGATGTGTTTTTGATGTGTTCATGGGAGGAAGCGAGTTTTGCACCCTCCTACTCACACCATCTTGATCTCACTGTAATCTTTCAGTTTCTCAGTTTTCCATTTCTTTCAACAATGCTATGTAGTTTTCAGTTTGTCTTACAATTCTTATGTTAATTTATTCCAAAGCATTTTATTCTTTCAGATGCTATTATATATTTTTTCTTTCTTCACACATTAGAATAATTCATTCTGTTATGCTCCCTCCTTTTGTGTCCCTTGCACACTTTATATCGGCACCCCATGTTTGATAGGTCTATTATTCACCTTGTCAGTGGGGAAGAGAATTTCCATGAATGGATGAATAATTTGCTGTGTCTCTTGGTGTGTAGTCCCAAACAATGATGCTTTCTAATAAAGAAATATTCATACTAATTTATTAAAGCTTTCTATTTTTTCCTTTAAAAGCTTTATATTTCTTCCTTCTTTTCTTTTAACTAATTAATCATTAAATGAGTTAATTACCCCTGGATAATTACTACTTTTGTGCAAGTTTCCAAGTATTCTTTGCTTTATCCAGTACAAAATGGGAAACCAATGACTATACATATTAAAAGATAGTAAAATATTGGAGACTTACATTTGAAGCTAAGTTGAAGTCATTTGAGCACTGACAAACTCTCAATAAAAAAAACTTAGGATTTGCTTGGATGAAGTAACAAGAGCAATATTTTCAAACCCAATAGCTTTCATTTTTCTTAACATTAGTCTCACATTGACCTAAAGAGTAATTCCATCTTTTTCATAACAGAAAGAGAGAAACTAGACAGAAGCAAGTATAATATAGAAGGGAGCAGTAGGAAACAAGTTAAATAATCCAAAATTTAGGTAGTAAAGTTCATCTAGGGGAAATACTAAAGAAATTATGGATTTTTTTTAACCCTGAAAAGATTCAGAGTTGATTATCTAATTGCTTTAATATATTAAACAAAAGGTAATAATCTGTATTTCCTCTCCACTGGGAGATAAGCTGGCAACAAGAAAATTATATTTTAGAAAAAAAGAAGTTATTTTAGATATAAAGGATACATTGACTATAAAATGATTAGAACAGAAAATAAATTATATAAAAGTTTTAAAATTCTTTGTGGTGAGGACCAGGATAGCATAGTAAATGGACATCAGCTTTCTCATGGGTGGCTTAGGTAGTTGTGATAAGTTTCAAGTAAGATGGATCTAGCACCTTTTTCTATTTCTGAGGTTCCCCAACTCATCTGCATTATACTCTATTAGCCTTCAACTAGCGGTTATATTTTTAAAGGGTAATATAACCCCAAATTCAGCTATCAGAATAATTACTAAGTAAAAAAGAAAGCAATCACACACACACAAGCCTATATATATGGCAATTTATTTCCACATTCAGTAATTCATTTAGTTATAAAAATAGGCCTCATTGGAAAGTAGGTAAGAATAATTTTTTTATAATATATGTCAAGCTAAGCTAAGCTAAGTCACTTCAGTTGTGTCCGACTCTGTGCAACCCCATAGAGGGCAGCCCACCAGGCTCCCCCGTCCCTGGGATTCTCCAGGTAAGAACACTGGAGTGGGTTGCCATTTCCTTCTCCATGAAAATATTCCATAAATGAATTTCAGTAACTCTTAAACATTCCACAAAATTTCCTAAGAACCTGTGAGAGTATAATACCTGGCAGTCCTCTCTAAAACAGAAATTCACCTATCTGCTACATTACTGCTGATGATCTGAAATGTACACAGATCTCTAAAAAATAATAGTACTGAATAAAACTGAAAGGATCATCGAAGTTCTTACATAATACCAAGTATTTATCCAGAATTACTGAATAAATCATAGCAATTTGGTATCCTTTTCAGAAAAAAAAAAAAATCTCAGAACTTACAAGCATGTGGCATTTCACACTGTACCAACTAAGTAACAGTAAATGAAGGTACAACCACTACAACTTCTTCAGCAACTTTTGTGTCCTGAAATATGATAAATATTTTTACACAGCAATTCCTCCTGTGTCTAATGTGCTTTGTTGTAGTAGCCATACAAAAACCTCAAGAAGTATTAGATTTTGCAGATTCAACACATTATAATTTTAGAATCAAAAGAGCAGCCAAGACTCTAATTTCCTACCCTAGAATGTGGAGCTGAACATAGAATTTGGAGACAAATACCAGAAAAATCACTTCTCTAGAACATGACTTCATAGCACTACTGTTCTACCCAGAAGAAGATGAACAATCTGTGTTATCTGATACTAACTGAATAGATGATTATTTGGGCTGCATAATTATCCAAAGTAAAAACACACAGGTATACAGCCACTGAGTCTTATTTTGGTTATTAGCAATTTTAGTGTCCATAAGTATTTAAGATGATTGCTAATGGACAAAACCATAACTTGTCTTAATTTGCAAAATGTTCAGAGGAATTCAGTTACATTAAAAACAAAACAAAACTGGATATTCACAAGAAAAGAATGAAGTTGGATTCTCACCTAACACTGTACAAAGAATTAACTTAAAGTGGGTCAAATATCTAAATGTAAGCCATAAGCTATAAAACTCTTAAAAGAAAACACAGAGCAAAACCTTACAAAATTGAATTTGGCAGTGATTTCTTGGATATGTCACCAAAGGCTCATCAACAGGAGAAAAAATGGATGCTGGATTTAATGAAAAATTTTAAAATGTGTACATCAAATAATAGTATCAACAGAGCAAAAGGGGAACCTCAGATAAAGAATCTCAGAGAAAAGATTCCTTATTGCTGAGCCACCTCACCACTAAATAAGGTATAGAAATGGTGAATAAGCACATGAAAAAATGCTCAACATTAATAATAATTAGGAAAATGCAAATGAAAACTACAATGAGATACCACCTCACACCCATTAGGATTACTACTACCAAAAAATCAGAAAATAAATATTAGTGAAGATCTGAAGAAATTAAAACCCTTGTGTATATTTGGTAGGACTATAAAACCTTATAGCTGTAGAAAAAAGTACAGCTGTTCCTCAAAAAATTAAAAATAAAAATACCATATCAAGCAGTTCCATTTTGGGTATATACCCAAAAGAACAGAAAGCAAGGTCTCAAAGAAATAATGGTATATCGATGTGCATAGCTTCATTATTCAGCTAAAATGTGGAAGTCCCAATTCTTCACTGACAGAACAGATACGGAAAATTCAGAATAAACATAAAATGGAATACTATACAGACATTTAAAAAAGGAAATTCAGACATATGCTACAATATGGATGAAACTTGAGGACATTATGCTAAGTGAATTAAATTAGACAAAGACAAATATTGTGTGATATTATCTATATGTGGAATAAGAAAAAGGATCAGTTCAGTTCAGTCGCTCAGTTGTGTCCGACTCTTTGCGACCCCATGAATCGCAGCACGCCAGGCCTCCCTGTCCATCACCAACTCCCGGAGTTCACTCAGACTCATGTTCATCGAGTCCGTGATACCATCCAGCCATCTCATCCACTGTCGTCCCCTTCTCCTCCTGCCCCCAATCCCTCCCAGCATCAGAGTCTTTTCCAATGAGTCAACTCTTCGCATGAGGTGGCCAAAGTACTGGAGTTTCAGCTTTAGCATCATTCCTTCCAAAGAAATCCCAGGG
>SJYT01036853.1:0-41432 GCA_006410635.1 Cephalophus harveyi | reverse complement strand
AAGTAATGTCTCTGCTTTTGAAAATGCTATCTAGGTTGGACATAACTTTTCTTCCAAGGAGTAAGCGTCTTCTAATTTCATGGCTGCAGTCACCATCTGCAGTGATTTTGGAGCCCCAAAAAATAAAGTCTGACACTGTTTCCACTGTTTCTCCATCTATTTCCCATGACATGATGGGACCGGATGCCATGATCTTAGTTTTCTCAATCTTGAGCTTTAAGCCAACTTTTTCACTCTCCTCTTTCACTTTCATCAAGAGGCTCTTTAGTTCTTCTTCACTTTCTGCCATAGGGTGGTGTCATCTGTATATCTGACGTCATTGATGTCTCCCAGCAATCTTGATTCCAGCTTGTGCTTCCTCCAGCCTAGCATTTCTCATGATGTACTCTGCATATAAGTTAAATAAGCAGAGTGACAATATACAGCCTTGATGTTCTCCTTTTCCTATCTGAACCAGTCTGTTGTTCCATGTCCACTTCTAACTGTTGCTTCTTGACCTGCATACATGTTTCTCAGGAGGCAGGTCAAGTGGTCTGGTATTCCCATCTCTTTCAGAATTTTCCACAGTTTATTGTGATCCACACAGTCAAAGGCTTTGGCATAATCAATAAAGCAGAAGTAGATGTTTTTCTGGAACGCTCTTGCTTTTTCCATGATCCAGTGGACGTTGGCAATTTGATCTCTGGTTCCTCTGCCTTTTCTAAAACCAGCTTGAACATAGAGGTTCAGTTTTACAAGATGAAAATAGTTAATAAAGATGGATGGCAGTGATGGTTATGCATGTATTTAATACCACTGAATTATATACTTAAAAATTGTTAAAATGGTAAATTTTGTGTTACATGTATTGTGCCACAATAAAAATAAACTTCAAAAACCAATGCATCTAAAAAGAGAGAGAGAGAGAACAATCAGGCTGCATTGTGGAAAATGGATCATAAGATAGCAAGAACTGTTATGGTAAACCAATTTTGATTTGCTAGAGCAGGGTATTATGGAACTCAAAAGCTTAAGCCATGAAGATAATTGGCATAAGTTTACATACAGAAAGTTCCATTGCTCTCACAATGTAAACTGGTTTGAGTAGACTGCATGAGTCTGAGTTTCAGAGAGAAAAGAGAAATATACCCTTCTCTTCAGAGACAGAAATAGAGGGAGAAGTGGCAGACAACAGAATCCCTAGAAATGGCTTGGGGAAATCTGTGCCTGTTCTACTAAATGAAGACTCAGGAGGTAGAAACCTCATGGAAAAGTTCCCCTTTTAATAAAGGAAAAAAGGTATGGCTTCGGCAACATTAACCAGCCCCATCTGCAAGTGTCTCCCATATGGTCCGACACTGCAATGTCATGGCAGCAGCAGAGATGGCTGGAAATTATCCTGTGTTGGAAGGAAGTTGGAAGCAGTCTTGGCTCATATAGGTTAGAGAGAGACTGACAGGTAAAATGTAGCAAACACACACACAAGTATTATGCTACAGTTAAAAGAAACAGATCATGTAAACAAAGCTACAAAGACGAATCTTAAATGATAGGGTTTAGGGAAAACCTCACAATGAGATCTACAAGCTTACCATGCATATACTAATCCACTGCCTTCATAATTATCAAGTATATGGAAATTCTTTGAATGCTTGTTTTTCCATCTATGCATTAAATAGACATTTAAGCCCCTGTTACGTACCAGCCCCTGGGCTATGAGCAGCTTATTCAGCATTGAATAAGGTATATGTATGCCTTCAAGAAGCTTAAAATCTACTAGCAGAGGCAGAGAAGTTATAGTCAATCACAATGCAATTGAGTAATTATTAACCTGTATTTATTCTCCTTCTTACATTTTTCATATTTTTCCAGGTGACATGTCAGTTTCATAAATGACACAAAGAAATTTCACACTTAGGAGGCACCACAATAGTGCCTAAGAATTCAATGGCTATCATAGCCTTTAAGTATGTCAGCCAAGTGAGCAATGTCCTATACATTACCTCTTAGACAGCTGAAACTCATTAGTTGTCTTGGACAGTCCCATGAAAAACGCCCTCCACCCAAACATGAACAACAGTAGGTCCTGACCTTAGTCAGAAAACAGACAACCAAATGTCCTGTGTGCTATCCATCTGTGGTATTCACTACGACAACAAGAACCACTTCAAAAAACAATATGTGGCATTTGATAAAATAGAAGGTGCTGGAGGGAAGAGGCCATCAGCTCAGTGAAATTAGATCCAGCTGCAAGCCACTCAGGCCAGGGCTATCTGTAAATCGTTTTTTTCCCCTGCCCTGTACATTATTTAACAATCTACTACAGATCACAAGAGCACAGCCAAAAGCCATATGTTTGGCATCATGTGGACAGCATCTGGTATTTCTTAAGATACAACTAAAAACGTTGAAAACACAATAAAACAACTGTCATTCACTTAATGCTTATGCTTATATCTCAGCTCATGGATGGTTTTATGACAAATAAACAGTTGTATAAAGTCTCAGTTTAGTCACCTTCCTTTATATATTTCTTTCCTTGGTGAATTACACTTTCATCTTCCCCTTTGTCTTTGTCCAAGTGCACTTTTATATAATTCATGTGTGCTACTGTAGAAGGTGAAACATTGCTGAATAAGCAGTTTGAAACTGTCTTTTAAGGTAACTTCAGCCAAGTCATCTACATGACAATAAATATTATTTACACTCAATTCTTTTTACTAAAAGTCAAGATGGGTCTGGATAATATGTTTCATAATGTCTAGAATTCAGGTTTATATTGGAGTAAAATAAAGTAAAGTAGTCGCTCAGTCGTGTCTGACTCTTTGCAACCGCATCGACTGTAGCCTACCAGGCTCCTCTGTCCATGGTAAGGAAGAAACAAAAGTGGTTGGCACTTGGGAAAGAGTGCCTGGGCAATTTGGAGGGTCCTTCTAAATAATATATGAACTACCACTCCAGATCAAGTCTACCCTTCTATTTGAGAACTCATTTAGGTATTCTGACAAGTATAACTGTTAATAATTGGTAGCCCCAAAACAGTTTAGGTAAATCTTGGAAGAGTTGTAAGCCTCTTACTTATTGATTTAGGAAGACACTTAACTCCTTGCTTGAACAAATTAATGACACTGATTAATTCACTTCTTTGCACCTGTCCACACAGTAATGCTGTTAGCTTTAAAACTCTCAGATAGGGACATGTTAGCTTTCTCAACTTGGATGCTCATTAAGGATAGTATACTAATTGCTTTTAAAAGCATTTAATATGTTACACCATATGGTGAAACTGTTAAAGTTATTAGGACAGGTTTTTAATTTTAGTTAGAAAACCAAAGTTTAAAAATAGAAACTCTCTTCTGTAAAATTTGTATGTAATTTCCAAAATCAAAGTACAAAGTATTAAGGTATGCAAAATCAAGGTACATCACATTTCAATCTGATTCCTCTAACCACTTTTTCATACTCGACATTTTTTCATTGTCATTTACTTGGAGGAGTTGCCAAGATGTGGCTTGGTCTGGGGGATACATAGATTTCATGTCCCAAAAAGATATTGGTAGAGTTCACTGAGAGCTAGTACCAAAAAAGAAAACAACAACAACAACAATTAGGATAGAGTTTTTACCAGAAAGTAGAAAGGTTTAGAATATACTTATATGGATAAAAACTAGAAAACAATTTATTAGCTATTTAATTCATAACTAAAATTAAGTGATCATACTCTGGATTTATCTTTTTGTTCAGACACTGAGTTCCTTAGCTTGTACATGCATGCCCATTTTCTACGGTTGTGTTCGCCTCTTTGTGACCTCATGGACCATAGCCTACCAGGCTCCTCTGTCCACAGGATTTCTCCAGCAAGAATTCTGGAGTGGGTAGCCATGCCCTTCTCCAGGGGATCTTCCTGACTGAGGGAATCCGCATCTCCTGTGTCCCCTGAATTGCAGGTGGATTCTATACCGCTGAGCTACCGGGGCAGCCTCCTTAGCTGCGTTTCACTAAATCTCTAAATAAATCACTGAGTCATTTTCTAAAAAGATGTAATTTATCTACAGTAAATTGTAAGTAATTGTTTAATTAGTGGTCATGTTTAATAGTGTTACTACCTAGATTAAATTCCAAAAGCTTGGCTTAATTCAGTGGAGAATATCATTTCAAATCTTGCTGCTTCTCACCTTTATGCTTTACACACTTCATCTATATGCCAACCATAGTGCTTATCAAGATGCACAATAATGACTATTAATAGCCTATTAATTCTTCAAGACAATGTGTCAAGGCCATGTCTTATTCATCTCTGTGACCCTAGGACTGACTTTGAAGAAGCTGACTAGGGGAAATAAAAGTATTGAATGAAAGAATAAATTATTTGACAACAGAGGGAAAAGGCACTCAATTTGGGGATTGTTTCTCTGATGTACACTATCCATCTATCCAATCTATTCAAAAATATAAACATTAATTTGTTTAAGGGCTTCCCAGGTGGCTCAGTGCTGAAGAATCTACCTGCCAATGCAGGAGACACAGGAGATGCAGGTTCGATCCCTGGATCAGGCAGATCCACTGGAGGAGGAAATGGCAACCCACTCTAGTATTCTTGCCTGGAAAATTCCATGGACAGAGGAGGCTGGTGGGCTTGCAGTCATAGGGTTGCAAAGAGCTGGACATGACTGAGCAACTGAGCACCACGCACGCAATCTGTTTAAGGCTCTTGCCTACCTGAAGCATAAGACCATTAAAATGGCAGAAAATAGTATACAAGAATATGTGTAAACTCACTGACACAGTATACAAGAATGGATCCAAAGAAATGGACCAAATTTTTTTTTTTACAAATATTCAGAAAAATGGAGAGTGAAAAATTTGGCTTAAAACTCAATATTCAGAAAACTAAGATCATGATATCCAGTCCCATCACTTCATGGCAAATAGATAGGGAAACAGTAAGACTTTATTTTCTTGGGCTCCAAAATCACTGCAGATGGTGACTACAGCCATGAAATTAAAAGACGCTTGCTCCTTGGAAGAAAAGTTTTAACCAACCTAGACAGCATATTGAAAAGCAGAGACATTACTTTGCCAACAAAAGTCCGTCTAGTCAAGGCTATGGTTTTTCCAGTAGTCATGTATGGATGTGAGAGTTGGACTATGAAGAAAGCTGAGCGCTGAAGAATTGATGCTTTTGAACTGTGGTGTTGGAGAAAACTCTTGAAAGTCCCTTGGACAGCAAGGAGTCCCAGCCAGTCAATCCTAAAGGAAATCAGTCCTGAATATTCATTGGAAGGACTGATGTTGAAGCTGAAACTCCAATACTTTGGCCACCTGATGTGAAGAACTGACTCACTGGAAAAGACCCTGATGCTGGGAAAAAGTGAAGGCAGGAGGAGAAGGGGACAACAGAGGATGAGATGGTTGGATGGCATCACCAACTCAATAGACATGAGTTGAGTAAGCTCTGGGAGTTGGTGATGGACAGGGAATCCTGGCATGCTGCATTCCATGGGGTTGCAAAGAGTCCGACACGACTGAGTGACTGAACTGAACTGAACTGAGGTGATCCCTGACCCAGCGATGGAACATGTGTCTCCTGCATTACAGGTGAATTCTTCACCACTGAGCCACAGAGGATGCTCCCAAATCACTTTTACCTTTAATATAATTCTATATTTCAAAAGAATATATTTATACTGCAATTTCTTGATTTATAACGTTTACATATTACCAGTGAAATTTCTGGTTATATAGAAGTTTATTAGCTTATTTACCAGACTATCTCTTCACATCCTTCTTCCCAATATGGGAAGTGGATACCAACGATCATGATGATCATGGCGGGGGGTGGGGGGGAGATGGGGAGGAGCATGTAGTGCTCTGCTGTCGCCTCACTTGTGTCCGACTCTTTGTGAGCCCATGGAGCATAACCTGCCAGGCTCCTCTGTCCATGGGATTCCCCAAGCAAGACTACTGGAGTGGGTTGCCCTGCCCTCCTCCAGGGGATCTTCCCCACCCAGGGACTGAACCTACGTCTACAGCGGCTCCTGCGTTGTAGACGGATTCTTTACCGCTGAGCCACCAGGGAAGCCAGAGCATGTAGTAGATGGTGCCAAATGCAGTATTTTGAGGAGATGCCAAACGAAAAACCTGGCCAACTTCCCATCAATTCAAAGGGTGAATTAGAGGGAAAGACCCTGGGGCAAAATCAGCAGACGAGAGCCTGGGAAGCTCAGCCAAGAGGCAAGATTGGAAGTGAATCTGGAGTGGGGAGGTGATGGGCAGGAGGGGTGCAGACAGACGGACAGGTTTTCCACACCCTCCATAACCCCTGGCAACCCTTACAGAGATTAGAACTGGACCTGAGAAAAACAGCAGAAAAACTGCAGTAGAAAGTATGGTAGGATTTTTTTTTCTTAAATCATTTCAATTTTGAAGTGATTTATGAAAAACAATATGCTAGCAACACTGTAAAGTCTGTCACCAAATAACTAGCTATCCTGGTGAATGCTAACATTTTGGAGCCCTGAGGCAAGAGCAAGACTCAAAATGTAAGCCAACACACTATGTTCTATACATTTAACAGTTATAAATCGTCAACTTTTAAATAGAATATAATTTTATAACAGAGAGAAACTGTACAAAGCTATGTTTTTTAATATATAACTGAAAGAAAAATAATGGATAATTAAATTTAATAGTTTTCTGTGATTGTGGGTTTCATTCTGTCTGCCCTCTGAAGGATAAGAGGCTTATGGAAGCTTCCTGTTGGGAAAGACTGACTGTGGGGGAAACTGGGTCAGATTCTGATGGGCAGGGCCATGCTCAGGAAATCTTTAATCCAATTTTCTGTTGATGGGTGGGGATGTGTTCCTTCCCTGTTGTTTGACCTGAGACTAAACTATGGTGGAAGTAATGAAGATAATGGCAACCTCCTTCCAAGGTCCCGTGCACCCATGGGACCACAGCCTTGTCTAACTCAGAAACTATGAGCCATGCGGTGTACGGCCACTCAAGACGAACGGGTCAGGGTGGAGAGTTCTGACAACACGTGAACCACTGGAGAAGGGATTAGCAAACCACTTCAGTATTCCCTTGAGAACCCCATGAACAGTATGAAAAGGCAAAAAGATAGGACACTGAAAATGAACTCCCATTCAGAAAACGAAGATCATGGCATCTGGTCCCATCACTTCATGGGAAATAGATGGGAAAACAGTGGAAACAGTGCCAGACTTTATTTTTTTAGGCTCCAAAATCACTGCTGATGGTGACTGCAGCCATGAAATTATGAGTTGACTCATTGGAAAAGACTCTGATGCTGGGAGGGATTGGGGGCAGGAGGAGAAGGGGACGACCGAGGATGAGATGGCTGGATGGCATCACTGACTCGATGGATGTGAGTCTGAGTGAACTCCGAGAGATGGTGATGAACAGGGAGGCCTGGCGTGCTGCGATTCATGGGGTCGCAAAGAGTCGGACACGACTGAGCGACTGAACTGAGGTTGCTAGGTACCCAATATGCTACTGGAGATCAGTGGAGAAATAACTCCAGAAAGAATGAAGAGATAGAGCCAAAGCAAAAACAATGCCAGCTGTGGATGTGACTGGTGATGGAAGTAAAGTCCAATGCTGTAAAGAACAATATTGCTTAGGAATCTGGAATATTAAGTCCATGAATTAAGGTAAACGAGAAGTGGTCAAATAGGAGACAGCAACAGTGAAAATCGACAATTTAGGAATCAGTGAACTAAAATGGACTGGAATGGGCACATTTAATTCAGATGACCATTATATCTACTACTGTGAGCAAGAATCCCTTAGGAGAAATGGAGTAGCCCTCACAGTCAACAAAAAAGTCTAAAATGCAGTTCTTGGGTACAATCTCAAAAATAACAGAATGATCTCTGTTTGTTTCCAAGGCAAACCATTCAATATCACAGTAATCCAAGTCTATACACCTACCAGTAATGCTGAAGGTTAAGTTGAATGGTTCTATGAAGACCTAAAAGATATTCTAGAACTAACACCCAAAAAATATGTCCTTTTCATCACAGGGGACTGGAATGCAAAAGTAGGAAGTCAAGAAATACCTGGAGTAATAGGCAAGTTTGGTCTTGGAGTAAAATTAAGCATGACAAAGGCTAACAGAGTTTTGCCAAGAGAACACACTGTTCACAGCAAACATCCTCTTCCAACAACACAAGAGAACACTCTACACATGGACATCACCAGATAGTCAATACCGAAATCAGATTGATTTTATTCTTTGAAGCCAAAGATGGAGAAACTCTACAGAGTAAGCAAGAACAAGACCGGGAGCTGACTGTGGCTCAGATCATCAACTCCTTATTGCCAAATTAAGACTTAAATTGAAGAAAGTAGGGAAAACCACTAGACCATTCAGGTATGACCTAAATCAAATCCCTTACGATTATACAGTGGAAGGGACAAATAGATTCAAGGGATGACAGCTGATAGACAGAATGCCTAAAGAACTACGGATGAAGGTTTAAACATTGTACAGGAGGCAGGGATCAAGACCACCCCCAAGAAAAAGAAATGCAAAAAGGCAAAATGGTTGTTTGAGGAGGCCTTACAAATAGCTCAGAAAAGAAGAGAAGTGAAAGGCAAAGGAGAAAAGGAAAGATATACCCATTTGAATTAAGAGTTCCAAAGAATAGCAAGGAGAGATAAAAAAGCCTTCCTCAGTGATCAATGCAAAGAAACAGAGGAAAACAATAGAATGGGAAAGACTAGAGATCTCTTCAAGAAAATCAGAGATACCAAGGGAACATTTCATGCAAAGATGGGCACAATAAAGGACAGAAATGGTACAGACCTAACAGAAGCAGAAGATATTAAGACGTGGCAACAATACATAGAACTATACAAAAAAGATCTTCATGACCCATATAACCACGGTGGTGTGATCACTTACCTAGAACCAGACATCCTGCAATGTGAAATCAAGTGGGCCTTAAGAAGCATCACTACATAAAAAGCTAGTGGAGGTGATGGAATTCCAGTGGAGCTATTTCAAATCCTAAAAGATGATGCTGTGAAAGTGCTGCACTCAATATGTCAGCAAATTTGGAAAACTCAGCAATGGCCACAGCACTGGAAAAGGTCAGTTTCATTCCAATTCCAAAGAAAGGCAATGCCAAAGAACGCTCAAAGTACCACATAATTGCACTCATATTACACGCTAGCAAAGTAGTGCTCACAATTCTCCAAGTCAGGCTTTGAACTTCCAGATGTTCAAGATGGATTTAGAAAAGGCAGAGGAACCAGAGATCAAATTGCCAACATCTGTTGGATCATCGAATAAGCAAAAGAATACCAGAAAAACATATACTTCTGCTTTATTGATTATGCCAAAGCTTTTGACTGGGTAGATCACAACAGACTGTGGGCAATTCTTCAAGAGATGGGAATACCAGACCTCCTTACCTGCCTCTTGAGAAATCTGCATGCAGGTCAAGAAGCAACAGTTAGAACTAGACATGGAACAACAGACTGGTTCCAAATTGGGAAAGGAGTAAGTCGAGGCTATATACTGTCACCCAGCTTATTTAAATTATATGCAGAGTACATCATGCAAAATGCCGGGTTGGACAAAGCACAAGCTGGAATGAAGATTGCTGGTTATTGCTGATACCAATAACCTCATATACGCAGATGACACTACCCATACAGCAGAAAGCGAAGAAGAACTAAAGAGCCTCTTGATGAAAGTGAAAGAGGAGAGTGAAAAGGTTGGCTTAAAACTCAACATTCAGAAAACTAAGATCATGGCATCCGGTCCCATCACTTCATGGCAAATAGATGGGGAAACAATGGAAACAGTGACAAACTATTTTCTTGGGCTCCAAAATCACTGCAGATGATGATTGCAGTCATGAAATTAAAAGATGCTTGCTCCTTCGAAGAAAAGCTATGACCCACCTAGACAGCATATTAAAAAGCAGAGACATTACTTTACTGACAAAGGTCTGTCTACTCAAAGCTATGGTTTTTCCAGTAGTCATGTATGGATGTGAGAATTGAAGCATAAGGAAAGCTGAGTGCTGAAGAATTGATGTTTTTGAACTATTAAGTTGGAGATAACTCTTGAAAGTCCCTTGGTGTGCAAGGAGATCAAACCAGTCAATCCTAAAGGAAATTAGTCGTGAATGTTCATTGGAAGAACTGATGCTGAAGCTGAAACTCTAATACTTTGGCCACCTGATATGAAGAACTGCTGCTGCTGCTGCTAAGTCACTCCAGTCGTGTCCGACTCTGTGTGACCCCATAGACGGCAGCCCACCAGGCTCTCCCGTCCCTGGGATTCTCCAGGCAAGAATACTGGAGTGGGTTGCCATTTCCTTCTCCAATGCATGAAAGAGAAAAGTGAAAGTGAAGTCGCCCAGTCGCGTCCGACTCTTAGCGACCCCATGGACTGCTGCCTACCAGGCTCCTCCGTCCATGGATTTTCCAGGCAAGAGTACTGGAGTGGGGTGCCATTGCCTTCTCCGGATATGAAGAACTGACTCCTTGGAAACAACCCTGATGCTGGGAAAGATTGAAGGCAGGAGGAAAAAGGGATGACAGAGGATGAGATGGTTGAATGACATCACCAACTCGACTGACATGAATTTAAGCTAACTCCGGGAGTTGGTGGACAGAGAATCCTCGCGTGCTGCAGTCCATGGGATCGCAGAGTCACTCAACTGAGTGACTGAACTAACTGAAATTTAATAAGTATTATAGTTTTGTAAGTGGTCTGTAGATGGGCTGAGTCATAAACAAATCCATAAATCATTACTTTTTTATAAAATCATTTTTTTTAACCTTAATTTCAGCAAAGCCACTATTACAACAGCGTGTTGTGGAGGCCACTACTTGTTTACCCTGAATATTAGTTGCACCATACTTGGTGCATAATAGAAGCTTAATAAATTCTTGTTAAATAATGAAATATTTTGTGCCTACTAGGACTGTGAAGAAGGCTGAGCGCCGAAGAATTGATGCTTTTGAAGTGTGGTGTTGGAGAAGACTCTTGAGAGTCCCTTGGACTGCAAGGAGATCCAACCAGTCCATTCTGAAGGAGATCAACCCTGGGATTTCTTTGGAAGGAATGATGCTAAAGCTGAAACTCCAGTACTTTGGCCACCTCATGCGAAGAGTTGACTCATTGGAAAAGACTCTGATGCTGGGAGGGATTGGGGGCAGGAGAAGAAGGGGACGACCGAGGATGAGATGGCTGGATGGCGTCATGGGCTCGATGGACGTGAGTCTGAGTGAACTCCGGGAGATGGTGATGGACAGGGAGGCCTGGCGTGCTGCGATTCATGGGGTCGCAAAGTGTCGAACACGACTGAGCGACTGAACTGAACTGAACTGACACATTATGTGATGAGGGCTTCCCTCATAGCTCTATTGGTAAAGAATCTGCCTGCAGTGCAGGAGACTCTTTTCGATTCCTGGGTCGGGAAGATTCTCTGGAGAAGGGAATTGAAACCCTGGAGAATCCCATGGACAGAGGAGCCTGGCAGGCTACAGTCCATGGGAATCACAAGAGCTGGACACGACTTAGCGACTAAACCACCACTACCACACATTATGTGACGTGTTAGCCTTAGGACAGGGACTGCTTCCTGCCCAGGACATTATAGAGACACCTAAAACATGATCCTCATGCCAGAGTAGGATTCATCAACCTCTTCAGTCCTTCAGTTTCTTCCGTGACAGCTCAACCTAAAGCAGACAGAACACCTCTGTCATGACCAGCGTCAGAGACAACAGCAGGGCCACTGCTCATCTCTAAGCTCAGTGGTGGCTTTCTGGATTAAATCAGTACCAGATCTGAGGTCTCATTCTTTCTATTCAATACACGATTTAAAAGCAACCCAGTGAATCTGGGAGAACGGTTTCAGTACTATGACAGCCTTATTCCAGCTTCAGTGTGGAGTTTGGCTCCTTCTCTCCCTCTGTTCCCAAGTTTAAATCAACTGTCAGTCTCCGTTCCAAATTGGAGTTGTGCCACAAGCATTTCTCCTGGCAATGAGTCATTTCACCCTTATCTTCAGGGGTTGGTGGCACAACCCATGAACTCAAACTGGGGGGTGGGTCATTTGAAACTACGTTCAGTTCATCAGCTGCCAAGATCTGATTGAAATATTTAAATCTATCTATCCAAATTTCAGACAATTTATAGGGACTTTATAAAAAGAAATAGAAAAATAAAGATTGTTACAATAAAATGAAACACATTTTTGGAAAATGCCTACTTTTATAACTGTCAAAAATTATAGTTTTCATGGAATTATACTATAATTCTTTTGATTTTTCTTTCTCCAGAATAATCACACTTAACCAGACTGCCAGCCCAGGTAATTACATGAGTATGTCAACTCATTTAATGTCAGCATGGAACTTTTACCAGTTATGAGTAAATAATGTATTTGTACAACTGGAAGTGATTTGCAACAAATTTGACTTATCAAGCAATACCGAGTTTAGCACTGATAAATATTAGTAAAATGTTGGATGGAATTCAGACCACATTGGTTGGAATAAATCAGTGTAGGTTTCAGGGGAAGCAGAACAGCATATAAAAATCAAAAGCATTAAATTCACCTAAAAGGCCAATCTGACAGCACTGGGGGCCAGTATCTTTTCTTCATTCTTAAAGTACATATAATGTAGACCTCAGGCTCAAGTATTAGCAAAATCTCTTCCAGTATTCTTCTGATAAATTTACCCATTTTCCATGAAGGAACATCTTATAAGGAGAAAAAGGCAAAGTCTTGACCTCATAATTTTAAGGGTTACTCTTAAAACTTTTCAACAAAAGAATTGTTTCATGGGATTATGGGAACCTCCATCTCCAGTTTCATGCATTTGGGACTCCTTAGAGATAGTCTATTACCTGTATAATCCACATCCTTCCTAGAGAGGACTTGGTACCAAGCTGGTGTGCTGCTATGCTTAGCAAGTGGATTTATTAGTTACTATAACTGATTCATTTTTCAGCATTACATTTTTTGTCAATCTCAATAAATAACAATTAACACAGAATTAGCATTCAGCATAAAAAGGCCAGATGTGTGCGTGCTAAGTTGCTTCAGTTGTGTCCAACTCTTCGCAACCCTATGGACTGTAGTCCATCAGGTCCCTCTGTCCATGGGATTCTCCAGGCAAAAATACTAGAATGAGTTGCCAAGCCCCACTCCGGGGGATCTTCCCAACTCAGGAATTGAACCCATATCTCTTATGTCTCATGCACTGGCAGGCAGATTCTGTTGTTCACTAGCAATGGCTGGGAAGCCCCAAAAGACCAGATACTGAAGTACCAATTATTTATCTACCAAAAAGAAAATGCTTCCTGAGATGTAACAACGTATTAATAGAAAATAAAATGTTTATTTCTTCTACATTTAAAACCAGGTCAAAATTCTTTAAGTTTCAAAATAAAATGTATTTTCATTTACAACACTAGTAGCTAACCTCTCCTGCTTCATCTTATTCACTTACTTATCCACGAACTTCTTCCATCAAGAATCTGTAAGGGATTTCCTCTTCCTTCAAGGAGTGCAGCTATGGGAATCAGGACAATATTTTAAAATTGTCACAGAAATATGTCTGACATTATGCATTCTATGTATCTTATTGTGTGCATACAGCTCTGATTCTCTTCTGGGCTTTAGTTCATACTATCATCATAAGATTAATAGCTCTTCCCTGTTTTATGCACCCAATGTGCACTCAGCAATTTATCACAGCAAGAATGAGTCCTGAAGCACCATGATAAAATATCTCACCATCATAGCTTTACTTTATTCAGGGACAGAATGTTTAAGCTCAGTACATTATTTTTGTTTTGTTTCCATCTGTAGTGGTTGAAATAAATGTAATGTTAGAAAGAAACTCAAGGGACATTTTAACTTTAATGGCCCTTGTATTCGGAGTTATAACTAAGTGTAAAACTACTAACATGAAGTTGGTGTACCATGGTTTTATGGTACTATAACAATTACCTGGGAATTGCATCCATGCTGAGAATCTCCACAAGTGATCAATCACTGTGGACTCTGCAGCAGAAAAGCACTAATACATAAAAAAAATTGTATCTATGTACAGAGTCGCTAGTAGTCAGATGACAAATGCTTACATGGCAAGAAATACAGAAGAATCAGAAATAATGGCACTTAACATTCATGCATACTCAACTCCTACCTTCATTCCAGCAGGTTAACAATTGGAAGTATTTTGGTGGAAAAGTTTGTTTTCTTTGAAACAAAGAAAGAGATAATTTGTAGCACTCAGACCTTAAGAGTGTTGGGTACAGCCAAGGCTGTAGCTAATTTGGGGTTTCAGAGATGGAAGAGCACCCCCTGGTTATTTCACACCACTTCCCCCTTGGAAGGAGTTCTTAAGCAAATGTTTACCTTGTCACCATGTGTAACTTGGGCAATATGTTCTGAGTATTATAGGGTTACGTGCTCCCCACTGTGGGTTATACACAAAATTTCCTGAAGTTGTGTAAAGCAAGTCACTGTGAAGGTTCTCCAAGGTTCTGGTTGACTTATGTTTGGAATAAGTCTTTTGTTGTTATTTGCTTTCTGACAGAGGAACTGGAAATTGTCTGGACTTTGGAACTGACTTTGTAATGTTTGGATAGTGCTCTTAAAAGTGTGTGGTGTGTTAGCATGTGGTTTACCGATGCAAAACAAGACAAAAGATGGATTTAAAGTACATTTAGGTGTGCTTTTGAGAAGTTTCTAACAGTCCCAATTTTGTGGTACAACAGACTTTTTTTATCCGGTATACCGGATAAAAAAAATCTGGCAATGTACTTAAATATCACGTTCTGCAACCTGAGTTCAGCAACACTGTGGAAACTGTTACTAGGTTTGTTTCTCCCTTCCTCCCCATCTTCACTTATTAAAAAAGGATAGCTTACTTAAGAACCACATCTTGTAAATTAAGCAGTGACAGCACTTGCCTGCTATTATATTTTACCAGAGATTAAAGCATTTTCAATAGCAGCAACTCAAACCTACCTTGATTCTGTAGCAAATAATTCTGGACTGCTTCCTTTACAATCTGAAGCTGGGGGTGGGGTAGATAAACTGATGCATATGTATAGTGGTGAGCAGTTAATTGGAGAATGCATGTTTCCATAAAAGGATGTGCTCTTTACCTTAAATTGTATCTCTGTAATTATTCATATAACTTTAGTTGAAGCAAAGCAATATAATGTGATACTCTTCCTGAATAAAGGTCTGGGTCAAAGGGCTCTCCTGCTCTCCCCAATTCACACATCCCCCTTTCTGCACACAACTAGGAGAAAAGACCCTGTATTCTTTTATCTCTCCCCCAAATTCTAAAATTTAAAAATAAAATTTAATTAAAGAATGTATTTAATCAATACACTGCTGATTTCCTTCATCTATAAAAATAGAACATCACCTTTACCTAAAGATGTGTACACACAGACTGAACTGCACATATAGAATAAATTAATCATGTGGCAGTTTTATCAAAATGAGAGAGAACCAGTGTACCACCCACACCCCCTGTACCAGACACACAGAAGCCCAAGGGTGCTCCCATCGGCACAAGGCATCTGTGTTCTTCCCACCTTCTCTCCTTTTATTAATCAATGGTACTTTACTTATCTTGGGGAACACTTTTCTGCTGGCAGTTCCTAAGTTAACAAAAAGTATTACACACCCTTCAGTTTGCCTTTAGGGAATATTTAATAATATATCTAGAAACATGATTTGTATGGCAGCATGCGCACATGCTCAGCTGTGTCCGACTCTTTGAGACCCCCCTTGACTGTAGCCTGCCAGGTTCCTCTGTCCATGGAATTTTCCCAGCAAGAATCCTGGAGTGAATTGCAATTTCCTACTTCAGGGGATTGAACGCACATCTCCTGCGCTGGCAGGCATATGCTTTACTACTGCATCACCTGGGAAGCACCTGTATGGCAGAATTAGCCACAGAAATTCTGACAGTGGTCATTCCTAAGAAATGCCCAGTTCCAGAACTTCAGCTGCAGCAACTACTCTGGTTGTGCTCTCTTAACCATCCTGACCCTTGCCTTGTTAACTCTATTACTGTTCATAGGAGATCTAATTGGCTGATCTAACTCCCAACATTAATGACAGAAATGACAAGAGAAGCTATTTCTAATGTAGTATTATATAAAACAAAATGTAGATGGAATCCCAGGCCAGGAATACTTTGACCTTGAAAGATGCCCAACCTGTCTCAGAAGGAAGGTGTGCTGCCTGGTACACTTGTATGCCTATGTCCGAAGATCTGGTTAACCATACATATATATATATATACACAAACATACAAGGATACACAGTTATCAGCTTGGGTAGACTAGAAAATCCTTCCTCTTCTGTAGCAAATTTTTATTTCCATTCATTTATTCAGAGTCATTCCTAGCACCAAGTAAAACTCATAAGCACATATCAGAACTGGGTATCTCAGCCAGTTTCAGCTACAGGACATGCATGCTGTATTTACTGATAGCTTCCTATTATGAGCCACTACAATTTGAGACCTCTCCAGGGTCAGTCAAAGACACAGTAAGAACTAGTTCTACACACCCCTGTAGAGGACAGAAAAACTAGATCTGAGTATTTTAAATTTCCTAGACTGGATAAATTAGAAAAGACTGGACCCTTCATCTGCCTCCTCAAAAGGATAAAAAATTAGTCTCATTGGTGAATAGGAATAAGGCAGCCTATGTAAGGCTTGCATAAAGCTAAAACAGTGATGAGTAACAGACAAAAGGGGAAAATCAGAAACAAATGATATGAAAAAAAAAAAAAACAGGAGAGGAATATGGGCAAGAAACAACAGAGGAGGAAGTAAAGTAGGAGAGAAAAGAGGGCTGGAAAAGGCGTGAAATACTGTAAGGCCCAAGATAGGCGCTCACTAACTGGTCGAGAGGAAAAGGGAAATATGTGGAGAACAAAAATGGGATGGACAAAGGGGTGAGGGGCAGAGAGCACCCAGCATCTCACCAATTCCCTACTTCTACCTAACACAGGTGGCTATCATCTCTGTTGACTATTGTAACAGCTTCCTGACATCCTCCTGGCCCTTGCTCCTCTACACTTTCTCTTCCATCAAGAATCAGAAATAAAAGCTAAATTATAGTCATGTCACTTCCCTGCTCAAAACATTCCAATATCTTCCCTCCTCACTCAGAATAAATTTCAAAACCCATATTATGGCCTCAGATGCCACACGTTATCTGTTCTAACTTATCTCTTCTTTTGCATGCTACAGCAAGGCTAATATTCTGTCCCTTGAACACATCAGGTTTATTTTCTTCTCCAGGGCTTTTGTGCTCCAACCAGATCTCAAGGCTGAATACTTCTCATAATACAGGTCACAGTTCAAAAGCCATCTTGACTTGTTTCTAACTCATACATGGAAATCGATAAATGCCTGAACGAATGTGAATTATGAAAGCTTCAACACAGCATTAACTTTGAAAAACTTAGGGAACAAATGAGACTTGGTCACTGGGAATGTTTGTTTCTCCAGATTGTTTAGGAATATCTTGTAGAAGAGATTAATTTATATTCATCCCCTTGTGGCTCAGCTGGTAAAGAATCTGCCTGCAATGCGGGAGACCTGGGTTCGATCCCTGGGTTGGGAAGACTCTCTGGAGAAGGTCAAGGCTACCCAGTCCAGTATTCTGGCCTGGAGAATTCCATGGACTGTATAGTCCATGGGGTCACAAAGAGTCGGACGCAACTGAGCAACTTTCACTTCACTTTAGATCACAGAAATAGTATCAATATATGGAAATAACAGGAATATTCCAGACAAATAACTTCCTAAAAATGAGAACAGTTTACACATTATTGCATTTCCTCAGTATTGAACAATTCATATAGCAAATGAATGGAATTATTATATGCCTGAAGCTAATTTTGTTATTCAAATTTCAAAGTGGCAGCAGTTTTAATGATTTGCTTTACTAATAATTCATATAAGACTCTTATTTCACAGTATACATAACTATATTCAGGTCAAGACTTATTTGCTCTCAGGAGATCTGTACTGTTTGCTGTCTGAGCTATTGGGTCTCACCTCAGTGCTGATGAATACAAGCTCAGTTGCCATGAATCTGCACTCTACCAAACTTAATCATCCAAGAGGCAAAATTCCCAAGCCATGTCTACACATGTCTTTCTTTACTTGTCCTGCATTCAAGTGGCATGGTGCATTAGACTGGCATTGTCTAGCTGCCTGAATAAAATCTCAACACTTAAAAAAAAAAAAATTCTCCCAAATAAAATTTTGCCATCTCATTTCTAAGCTCAAAATGGTTCAATTTTTAAAAATCACTGGCTTCCTTGTTTTTAAATATTCTCCATATGTAGAACTGCATCAGGCTTTTAAAACCATCTACTTTCTGTGCATCTTCACAGTCCTTTCTATATTAATGAAATAGGCAATGTTAATTCTGATGACTATTACTTTGGGCCAACTTTTTTAAGTTTTTATTAGAGTCCTTATTAACCTAATGACTTTGTTTTCCCACCTGTGTACCTTTGCAAATGCTATCCTTCTTGAGTATCCCATAACTCCCTCTGTTTCCCTGATATCTTCTCCATGCCTCTTTTTTTTTTTTTTTTTTGATATGCTGGGTTAAATGAAATATATCTTTATTTTATTTATTTTTGTGTGCATGCTCTTTATTTTTTATTTATTTATTTTTTACTTTACAATATAGTATTGGTTTTGCCATACATTGACATGAATCTGCCACAGGTGTACATGAGTTTCCAATCCTGAAACCCCCTCCCACCACCCTCCCCATATCATCTCCTGCCTCTTTTTAACTCAGGAAAAAGCCTAAGCTAATCTTTAGGGGTTTCCTTAGTCACTCAAATTCAGAGAATCCTCCATTTCTTAGAATCCCTAGAGCAAGGCCTAGACCACGAATCAGGCAGTGTGCTGTCTAATCTCCAAAGATGGCCTTCAAAAATACCTCAGTTACCTATATGCTCTCCCTCATATCGAGAGTTTATTCCCCTACCACAGCACAGGCTTTTCTCTTGTGACTGCCTTGACCAATGGAAAGGGTGCTAAAATGGATATCCTGGTACTTTTGATCTAAGTACATTTAAGAGTACTAAAATGTCTACCTCCTGACTCCTGGAGCCTCAATCCATGATTTAAAGCAGTCCCCTTGGATAGAGGCCACATGAAGATATTCTAGAGGATGAGACATTATGGGAAGAGAGAATCAACTTGGAAGAGACCCGAGGCCCAGATACATGAGTGAAGAAGTCATCTTGGATATCCCAGCCCAGTTATCATCTGACTGCAATATGAGACTTCAAGTGAAACCAGCAGAAGAACAGCCCAGCTGAGCTCCAGCCAATCCAAAGAATCATAAGAAACAGTAAAAGCGCCATTGTCTTAAGCCATTAAGTTTTAGGGTGACTTGTCAAACAGCAATAACCAAAACAGGCAATCTATGCTGTTAGTAGCATCGATTTTTATGGGTGGAATTGCATTAAATGTTGGTTAACTGTCCTGTGTCATGAGCTATCCCCTGTGTTATTTGCTCAAACTATATACTTCTTAAGGACAAAGAATGTTTTAATTGCTTTTATGCCCCTCACCCTCCAGTACAGTGCCCTAAAAATATCGGCTGCTGAAATAATACTAACTAGTCCACAGACTACTTTAGAGACCCATCTAATTTATTTTGGCTCTTGGAAGTCTTAGGATAAAGCTAATTTTGTTACTAAATCATTTCCTTACATACATAAAAATCTTTGAGGACTATATAATTCACAGGATTTCAGAATCCAAAAACACTATCATTTATATCTTGCACCTTTAAATATTTTTCATATGTGAAGAAACATTGTTTACATAGTTATTCAACTGTAAGAAAATATAATTACTTTGAGGCCTCCCCTAGAAACCAAAAAGAAAACTGACTCAGCTGCATCTAGAAATAAAGTAACATTTACAATTCCAAATGACTAACAGTAACATTTTATTACTCAAGGGCATAGAATCTATATTACTGGTAATATCCCAAAACACTTTAGAAGACTTATGTAACAATGAAATGATTGCATTTCCAGAAAGACACTTACCAAGTTTATTGCTGGTTCTTTCTGCACTTCTTCAGTGATTCAGTCTTTTGGCTAGACATTTTAACTTCTTCTGCATCGCTGGAAACTTGTCCAAAATGTATTTCAAATAACCACATACATTCAGAGCCTCATTCTTAAAACTTATAGGAATATTTCACCAATTCAGTGATCTCACTAACTAAATATCTTTGGCTATACAATTCCACACCTACATCACATATCATTTGGAGAACAGAATGTACTAGGTATCCTGATAATCTATCTGGCTACATTTATTTCTTGGTATTGAATTAAGTAACCAGTCATTTAAAGTGAAGGTTACTTTATATGGGATCACAGACATTAGAAAGCAAGAGAATAAAACGACACACAATTTTGAAAATATAATTTAAGATGTTGAACATTAAAACTATAAATATGAAAATAAAATGTTTTAAACATGCTTGAAACCACATATTTATGTATTATTTTTCATATTCATAAATTTGCCCTCCAATTACAAATATTTTCCACATTTTCTCACTAGTAAAATCTGTATTTCCTCTGGCCACACAGTCTGAGAAAGCAATAAGATCAAAAAGAGTAACAAATGTCCTGATTCTGTATTCAACATCTGAAAGAACTCCAGCCTAATATGTTAAGGCTTTAAACTTAATGATTTTAATATACATCTTTTGTAGAATCAGTGGGTTCTACAAAACAGCTCTTCTGCCAGAGACACATATCTAATATATGCTTTTCCTTTCTTTAATGACAGAACCTTGACTGTGTTCAGAGAAAGTGCCAAAAACACTAAAATACTTATGAATAAAATTTAACCAAGGATATAAAAGACCTGAACACTGAAAAACTATGAGATAGAGGAAAGAAACTGAAGACAGAAACAAATGGAAACAGATATCATGTTCTTGAATTTGAAGAAGCAATGTTGTCAAAACGTTCATACCCAAATCAATCTACAGATTCATTGCAATCCCTATCAGAAGTCCATCAGCATTTTTCAAATAATAATAATAAATAAATAAACTATCCTAAAATTTCTATGGAACTGCAAAAGACCCCTAAAAGTCAAAGCAATCCTAAAGATGGAAGAACAAAGCTGGAGGCATAATACTTCCTGGTTTCAAGCTATATTACAAAGCTACAGTAATCAAAATCATATGGTACAGGCATTAAAAAAAGACACAGATCAGAACAGAGGCGACAGCCCAGATGTAATCCCATGGGTATATGACCAACTCATTTTTAAAGTATTTATTTGGTTCCGTCGGGTCTTGGTTGTGGCACCGGAGATCTTCACTGCATCATGCAGATCTTTCAGTGCAGTGCACAGGCTCAGTTGCTCTGTGACATGTGGGATCTTAGATCCCAAACCAGAGATCAAACCTGTTTCCCTTGCACTGTAAGGTAGATTCTTGACCACTGCACCATCAGAGAAGTCCCTAACCAACCCAATTTTGACAAGGGCGCCAAACACATAATGGGGAAATAATACACTCTTAAATAAATGGGGTTGGTAAAACTGAATATCTACATGCAAAGGAATGAAACCAAACCCCTTTCTTACACCACACATACAAATTAACTCAAAATGGGTTAAACGCTAAATATAAGAACTGAAGCAAAACGTAACTATAAGGCACATACATCAGATCACATTGTTTTTCTCTGCACAGAAAAAACTTCTTAAAATAGCAGTTTTATTTTTCAAATTTGAATTTTTAGTATTTATGCTTTACAACTATAAAGTCTTAAATTTTAATGCCAGTAGGGATCAAAATTAATGCTTTTCCTCATTTAAATCTTGGCAGACTTAACTCTCAAAACTCAGAGATAACATTTGATTTAAAAGCCCACTAAGAACAAATTACTTAACCAGAAACCTGGACTTCACAATTAAGGTATTTCATCACCCACAAAATACAGGGAAAAGAAACATATATGGCAACAAAAGATAAAAATTCCCCTTTTCATTTAATGCTTTGTGGAAAAGAAGTAGGAAAAAGAAAAACAGAAATGTTTTTCTTGCTTAACTAGTTACTGAAATCTCTAACAGTAGCTTTGAATAGCTTCTTTTCATCATAAACACATATTTTACACATAGATAACACTGTTTTCCTTTATACTGTGCTATCCTAGTTGTGGTTTGATCACAACTCACATATATCTCTGAAAATGTGTAAAAAAGTCAGAATTCCATTTTAATTATCTCAGACCCCCAAGTTTACAATATTTAAAGATTAGGCTAGGTGATCTGAATCCATTATACTATGACTCCAGTAGTACGTGGTTCTACCTGAAAATTATGAAATTCTAGTCATTTCACATCAATTAGATCTCAAGACTCACCAGGATCATTGTCTTCAGCATTTTTATCTGCTTGAAAATTGCCGAGCACATGCAATTTTGAGCATGATTATGAGCACCAAACTACTGCTCTCTGAATCTGAGTTTCCTGATTTGCGTTTAAGTGCATAATTGTGAATAACAACTATCTTTTCAGGCTTCTAGTAAAAAACAAAATATCTCAGTTCAGTCCAGTCGCTCGGTCGTGTCGGACTCTTTGCGATCCCATGGACTGCAGAACACCAGGCTTCCCTGTCCATCATCAACTCCCGGAGCTTACTCAAATTCATGTCCATCAGGTCGGTGATACCATCCAATCATTTCATCCTCTGTTGGCCCCTTCTCCTCCAAAGCTCAATCCTTCCCAGCATCACGGTCTTTTCCAATGAATCTGTTCTAAGCATCAGGCGGCCAAAGTATTGGAGTTTCAGCTTCGACATCAGTCCTTCCAATGAATATTCAGGACTGATTTCCTTTAGGATTGACTGGTTAGATCTCCTTGCAGACCAAGGGACTCTCAAGAGTCTTCTCTAACACCACAGTTCTAAAGCATCAATTCCAAAGTGCTCAGCTTTCTTTATAGTCCAACTCTCACATCCATACATGACTACTGGAAAAACCATAGCTTTGACTAGACAGACCTTTGTTGGCAAAGTAATGTCTCTGCTTTTTAATATGCTGTCTAGGTTGGTCATAACTTTTCTTCCAAGGAGGAAGCATCTTTTAATTTCATGGCTGCAGTCATCATCTGCAGTGATTTTGGAGCCCAAAAACATAGTCTCTCACTGTTTCCATTGTTTCCCCATCTATATGCCATGAAGTGATGGACCAGATGCCAAGATCTTAGTTTTCTGAATGTTGAGTTTTAAGCCAACTTTTTCACTCTCCTCTTTCACTTTCATCAAGAGGCTCTTTAGTTCTTCACTTTCTGCCATAACGGTGGTGTCATCTTCATATCTAAAGTTATTGATAGGGGAGGGTGGTGGGAGGGGGGTTCAGGGTTGGGAACTCATGTACACCTGTGGTGGATTCATGTTAATGTATGATAAAATCAATACAGTATTGTAAAGTAAAAAAATAAAAAAGTTATTGATATTTCTCCCAGCAATCTTAGATTCCAGCTTGTGCTTCTTCCAGTCCAGCATTTCGCATGATGTACTCTGCATATAAGCTAAATAAGCAGGGTGCCAATATACAGCCTTGATATACTCCTTTTCCAATCTGGAACCAGTCTGTTGTTCCATAATCTCAATTGTCATGAGATGAGATTGAGAAATATCTCAGCGGTCCTACAAACGGGGTGTCTTCTGAGCTGCTTTTACTCAGTCACAACTTGCCTCAATACTAAATTTACTTTAGCCTACACTATTTTAGTAACTCTTCTTCATGCCTTTCAATCATGGTTAGGTAGATGTTGGGAGGTGTGTAATTTCCTTGGTTCTTGTCTCACAGAACCTGTCGCTTCAGGTTCAGCAAAAACCTGAAGCGACAGACCAGTGTTACAGCTCCATGTTACAACTCAGTTTTATTTTGCAAGCAAAGGAAAATACATCCCTAAGGCATGAGGGCGGACGACCCAAGAGAAGAGAGAAAAGAGGCCCCTGGCTCAATTTTGGCTCCTCTTTCTATATATTTTTTCTCCTCCCTCTGAGCCTAGCCTATGTAAATTTGTAAACTGAGCTAGCCACAAGGGCTGTTTATTTTACCTGAGGTCCTCAGCCCAGTCCTTGGACCTTCCTTCCTTCTATTTTTGCAGGCTTTTCCCTCCCTTGTCTTTTAGCCACTGCCATTCTGAACTCCATTTTCCTATTCTAACTACCTAACAGTAGATAGGACACTGAAAGAGGAATTCCCCAGGTCTGTAGGTATCCAATATGCTACTGAAGATCAGTTGAGAAATAACTCCAGAAAGAATGAAGGGATGGAGCCAAAGCAAAAACAATACCCAGCTGTGGACATGACTGGTGATAGAAGCAAGGTCTGATGCTGTAAAGAGTAATATTACCTAGGAAACTGGAATGTTAGGTCCATGAATCAAGGCAAATTGGAAGTGGTCAAACAGGAGATGGCAAGAGTGAACATCGACATTCTAGTAATCAGTGAACTAAAATGGACTAGAATGGGTGAATTTAACTCAGATGACCATTATATCTACTACTGTGGGTGATTCATGGGGTCGCAAAGAGTTGGACACAACTGAGTGACTGAACTGAACTGGACTGAACTGATGTACAAACGTTTATTTAGATATTTATTTAGGAATATATGTAAATAACAACACTACTTACAAGTTATTTGTCTAGTATTTATGGGGCATATAAGTTGTAATTAACTAGAAGACTGACTAAAGTTATTTCCTCAAGAAGTTTAATGTGGAAATTAGGAATTTATTAACAGATAGATGCCCAACTTATATTAAACCACATAAAAGAGGGTTTATAAATATAGTATTTGGATACACAGTTCTATATATCTGCATAATTTGCATATGGAAAAAACATGTGCATGTCATAAGTGTATGATTATATGTATAGAATCTCACTTTTTTTCTCCTTTTGAGAATGAGTGGTATTATTTTTTATGTAATAAATATATGTTCACAATCAGATGTGTATAAGAGACAGGTATTAACAGATTTAAGGACTTGATAAGATAATACATCAGGACTGTTGACAGTGAAAAATGAGGTAAATAGAAAAATAAATTTGGTCAGATATTGGTGTTTACGAATTCAAATCTGAAAATGTTCATGATGAAAATAGTATTTGGGATAATTAAAGAAATCATAAAGACAACTGGAACTTAGAAGTATAACAAATTAATAGACTGCATCTGATTGGATATATAAATATTTAGATAGCTCAATATTTATTCTGAATTTATATATAGGGGGAATTATTTAAGAGCTGGGACAAAGTATTGAGAAAATCAAAGCATAGAACTTAGTGAGGCATGGCACATAGTAATCAGTCAGAAAACAAGAAAACAGACTAACATCTATGTTGGTAAATATATCAGAGGAAAGGCATAGTAGATGTACAAAACATAGGGATGATTTCTTCAATACTGAGGGAAAGCAATTCTGCAAGATAATAGTTAAGAAAGAGACATGAATGAAGTTAAAAAGATGAAATGTGAATATCCGAATCCAGAACATTTATGATAGAGGTCATAGACTAGGGACAAGAATGCTTAGTGTGTTAGAACAGACAAGGGTCTGATGAGGCCAGAATATAGAGGCTGGTCCAGTAGCAAGGACTGGCAAACGTTATAACTTGCACTCAGCTCAGGATGCATCATTTGACTCCTAACCAGGCCACCGTAGTAAAAAGGAGGTACAATATCTCCAGGATATATGATAGTGCAGGCGGACACTACTGCTTCTGTCTGCCTTCCTTCACCGATACATGCCTGAAGTTCTAAATGTTCAGTGGCCTATACAAATAGGGGGAATTGACCAAGTAAGAAGAGCCCTTAACCTTGGCCTCACTGCTTTTTATATAAGCTTAGAATAAGTAGGTTAAAGGAGAATGGTGGGGTGAGAGGGCATACGGATCAGCTTGAATTTTAGCTCTAAAATTTGTGTTGTAGAATCCCAGTCTGGTATATTTATTTAATACAGTTTTCTATTTAACCTCATGTTGCATCACTGGGTCTAGTCACACGTTCGGTGTGGCAGATGTAACTGTTGAAAACTGTCTCAAAATGAGTTTAGAAGGAAAGACTAGCTTAAAACTTGTAGTACATAGTAAGAGTTTTATGGTAAGGTTTAGGAGAAACAATTGGAATATTGAAAACAGGGGACTAAGAGTAAAGTTTGTGATGTAGATAATAGATGGGGTCGGAAAGAGGAAGCAGGAGGCAGAGAAACAGTAGGAGAGCATTACAAAATTCCATGTAAGAAACTATGCTGACCTGGGTAGTTGTGGTGGAATAAGTGAGACAGGATAAGATTTTTTGGTAGAGTTTTTAAAATTGTTTTTAGTAATAGAACAGAAAAATGTGCTAATGAATGGGACGTAGAAGGTGTAAAATAGGAATCAAAGGCAACTCCAGGATTTCTTGTGTTGTGCTGCTGCTGCTAATTTGCTTCAGTCGTGTCCAACTCTGTGTGACTGCATAGACACAGCCCACCAGGCTCCCCCATCCCTGGGATTTTCCAGGCAAGAACACTGGAGTGGGTTGCCATTTCCTTCTCCAATGCATGAAAGTGAAAAGTGAAAGTGAAGTCGCTCAGCCATGTCCGACTCTTCGCGACCCCATGGACTGCAGCCTATCAGGCTCCTCCATCCATGGAATTTTCCTGGCAAGAGTACTGGAGTGGGGTGCCATCGCCTTCTCCGTATGTTGTGCTAGTGTTTGTTAAATCAATGAACATTGGAGACAAATAGATGTTTTTGTTGATGGTGGAGAGTACAAGGGTTTGTTTTGGTCATGTTAAGTCTAAGATATTTATTAGACTCTGAAGTGAAGATATCAAAATATAGGAGTCTTAGATTCAGAGGAAACGTCGTAACTGAAGGTGTAAGTGTACTAGCTATTGTCATATAGGTGAGGTTGGTTGCACACATACAAGTGGAGTAAATGTAGGAAGAGAAAAGATCCACAGACTGAACAGAGGCACTTGTGAATAAAAGAAGAGAAGACCAAGAGATTGGAGGCCAGCACAGATCCAAACAAGTGGAGCAGAAATGCTAAAGAGTGTGCTGGAGAGCAAGAAGATTGTGACAGAGGTAAAATCTTTAAAATAGCTATGCTGGAAAAAATACCATTGCTGTTAATGCAGGCTCTAAATTCTATGTGTGGCACAAAATGGTTTAAGTATAGAGGAAAGCAACACTGTTGAAAGTAAGCAGAATACAAAACTAAGAGATCATGCAGTTGAATGGATCATCTATATGAATATTGAGAGAAATATAAGTGCATAGCAAAAGTAGTAGCAAAAAGATACAATTGGAGAGAAAATAAAAAAGCCAGATACTAAAGAGAGTGAGGGAAGTGATTGGAAATATGGTTTATTGCTGCAATGTGAAAGTTAGTGACTTGTAGGATATTAAGATTTCAGATAAGCAGAGTTATTTTCTATTATTTTTGTCTTAATCTTTTAATTAGGATTGGAGACATAATAGCATGGAAATAGTATTATGCACAAGTAGAAAACTCACCTTACTCTTATGATTTTGTGCCACCAGGCAGGAGAGAAAGAGGGGGAAAGAAATGTCAATTGATAGGTCTACTTGGGAATCACTATCTCCAGAACACTGACAAAGAAGGTCAGAACATGGAGTGATGATAAAGAGGAAATTCTAGAGATTTCAAACTAAACCATATGGGGATTGTAATCTGCATGGCAAGGGATAACATGGGAGCTTTGGATTTTTCATAATGATTTATACACCAAACATTATAGCCTGATAGAATGAGTTTTACTATTCTGTCATGGGACGAAGATAATTCCAATTATATGAGGCAGGTATTCTGTATGTATGGGCCAAGTGGGCAGTTTATCAATAGTACAAAATTATTTAAACTTCCTCTTCCCCAAATCCAATGTTAGGTGATTATCATGTTGGGGATCATTAGTTTGTGTTGCAAAAGCAAAGCTCTTGGACCCCTCATATGATCTGCTGTGGACACTTTTGTGGCCAGGGGAAGACTCTCCACAAACATGCAGAACTCCTTACATCAATGCAGAAAGTGTCCTTCTATTGCTGTGGGCAGTTCTGAGCTTGACATGCACAAAGCTTTGGGGGCCTTCCTTCAGTGCCACCATGGGCTGTGGTGAGGAAAAAGGAAGAATGGCTTTAACAGGGGATGGGAAGGATGATCACAAGGGGTAAGGCAGAGATAATTATAATTAAAATTATTAAAGAAATAAGTGATGGAAAATAAGTTAGCAACAATCAAAAATGACAGTTGGACAATGGCAATGTTATTAGGTGTAATTAACCTCAAAAGGACAAAATTTCTTTTTACAGAAGCTAAAAAATGTATTTTTTAAGAGACAGTGGATAGAGGAGGGCACATTATGTTTCAAGGGGAGCAGAAGTTAAGCGGTCTCCATGTAAGGTAATCTCAAAAGAGAGCCAATGTTACTTAGTGTAAAAACATCCAGAGAACCATCTCTGAAGAAGTTAATGTGAAAAAATTAATTGAAGTAGAAATCTCAGAGATTTGGGTCAACAGAGTTGGGAGGGAGGTCAATAATACAGAACTGATGTGTTTGGATTTAGAAAATGTAGAAGTAAGGTACAGATTAAAATAATATATCATAAAATAAAATTATGCACTTAAAGTTATTTGACTATTCACTCCAAGTTTAATATTATTGCTACTGAAAATGCTTTCTTAATTAGTTCATTAAATGTCCTTATAATTAGTGCCTTTTTTTCTGAAATAAATGCCTTTAAAATGTTTTTAACTGAAATAGCTAATGAAAAATGCTCATTATTTTGGAAACTCTATTTTAGCAATATCTGGAAATAGGTTAGCATATAGGTGTGTGCATGTGTGTTTATGTATATATATGTTTTGAGGAGCAGTGGCTGTGCAGGTGCAGGAGGGCCTAGAGGAGCTATCCCTCATTGAAGGTCGGAAACAGCAGCGGTAAGGAGATACCCCTCATCCAAGGTAAGGAGCAGTGGCTGTGCTTTGCTGGAGCAGTCATGAAGGGATACCCCACACCTAAGGTAAGAGAAACCCAAGTAAGATGGTAGGTGTTGCAAGAGGGCATCAGAGGGCAGACACACTGAAACCATACTCACAGAAAACTAGTCAATCTAATCACACTAGGACCACAGCCTTGTCTAACTCAATGAAACCAAGCCATGCCTGCAGGGCAACCCAAGGCGGGCGGCTCATGGTGGAGAGGGCTGACAGAATGTGGTCCACTGGAGAAGGGAATGGCAAGCCACTTCAGTACTCTTGCCTTGAGAACTCCATGAACAGTATGAAAAGGCAAAATGATAGGATACCAACAGAGGTCATTAGGTGCCCAATATGCTACTGGAGATCAGTGGAGCAATAAGTCCAGAAAGAATGAAGGGATGGAGCCAAAGCAAAAACAATACCCAGCTGTGGATGTGACTGGTGATAGAAGCAAGATCCGATGCTGTAAAGAGCAATACTGCATAGGAACCTGGAATGTCAGGTCCATGAATCAAGGCAAATTGGAAGTGGTCAAACAAGAGATGGCAAGGGTGAACATCGACATTCTAGGAATCAGCGAACTAAAATGGACTGGAATGGGTGAATTTAACTCAGATGACCATTATATCTACTACTGTGGGCAGGAATCCCTCAGAAGAAATGGAGTAGCCATCATGGTCAACAAAAGAGTCCGAAATGCAGTACTTGGATGCAGTCTCAAAAATGACAGAATGATCTCTGTTCGTCTCCAAGGCTGCATTTAACAACTCTCTTCTCTTAAATATTTATAATATTTGTTGCATCTCCATTTGTTCTCTTTTTCAATTAAAAAAAAAATCTCATTTATCATTTGTGTGAATTGAGCGGGAATTGGTCCCCATCTCTGTACCATAGATATATACTTTTGTCCCAGGCTAAACAACAATCACTAATCCCAGTAGCTGATTCATAGATGTTCACATAAGCAAAACGAAAGCAAATGCAATCTTCAATAAGACTAAGCTGCATCCTGACTGTTAGTCTTCCCAGGTGGAGCTTAGTGATAGACCCTGCCCTCCAATGCAGGAGAACTAAGAGACTCAGGCTTGATCCCTGCATCAGGAAGATCCCCTGGAGGAGGGCATGGCAACCCATTCCAGTATTCTTGCCTGGAGAATCCCATGGATGGAGGAGCCTGGTGGCCTATGGGTTCATAGAGTCGCAGAGAACCAGACAGGACTGAAGTGACTCAGCATGAGCACCATGGCTGTAGGTGGTCTCCCATATCTCTGCTCTTTTGCATATATCATTTATTTTTCCTTGGTTCCACTGTTGTTATCTATTCATCTGGGACATTGCCACTAATACTTCATGCCAAACACTTTCTATTTTTAAGAGAGAGACATAATTAAATAGTTTATTCTAAATCGATATAGGTATTTTATTGTCTATATTTCCACTTGACTTGAGATTCACCTGCATTATAATACAAACAATGCGTAACTGTCTTATTGACTTTTTTTTATTATAATGCTGATTTTTATAAATGTAACACTAAAATGAAGTAAAAGATGAATTATGTTCAAAATGGTGCTCTGTTTAAATTGCTTGCAGACAATACTCTTTTGCCTTTGTTCAGATGCATACCACTATGACTACAAAGAGAGAATATTTGAATATCATCATGCTTAACATAGTAAATATTTCTAATGACCAGATACAAAACAGAAACAAAATAGTGATCACAGATGTCACGAACAGTTCACTGATTTCCAAGTTGCAAAAGACCTAGGGGGTTTACAAAGTTTACTCTATGCTTTCTACATGAGATGATGAACTAGAGCTCAGCTTATTACTTAGGTGCGGCTTACCATTTATGAAAAATAGTTTGAAATAAGATGGTACACACTTTTTCTTTGAACTATAGTTTATCTGCCCTGTGTGCTTAATGGGAAGAAAATACAAGATGCTTTCTGTTGAAGCCCTGAGGCAAGGTCCCACCAGGCATTAGTGTGATGGACATATCTGGATGTCTCTATTCTAGATGTTTGAGGGTTAGGACCCACTGGAAACCAGTGCATAACAAAAGGCAGAACTGGGGTCTCTGAGAAACAGTCATAAAACCAGCAAACAAGAAAGGTACAGCACAAAGGGAACAAAAAATTAAAGGTCACAAGCTCATGCTTAAAGTGATTCTACAAAACAAAATTCCAGACATGTGAAAAAGATTAACATAAAATATTGTAACCGATTGTAGATAACAAAAATATAATCTGAAAATTAATTCCTTTAAATGAAATGAAAATAATGGTGGCAATGCTGCTGCTGCTAAGTCGCTTCAGTCGTGTCCGACTCTGTGCGACCCCACAGATGGCAGCCCATTGGGCTCCGCCATCCCTGGGATTCTCCAGGCAAGAACACTGGAGTGGGTCGCCATTTCCTTCTCCAATGCAGGAATGTGAAAAGTGAAAGTGAAGTCGCTCAGTCGTGTCTGACTCAGCGACCCCATGGACTGCAGCCTACCAGGCTCCTCCGTCCATGGGATTTTCCAGGCAAGAGTACTGGAGTGGGGTGCCATTGCCTTCTCCGATGGTGGCAATAGCAGACCTTAAAAATTAGTATATATAAGGTACCATATATTTAAGTATATATAAAAGAAGTGCTGGTATTCCAAGATATGACAATAGTACACACAATCTGAAGACATTAAGGAATAAAGACAAATATGAAAAAAAAAATAGAAATCTTGGAAATGAAAAATATAGCTATTGAAATTTAAACTCCAGCCTGGACATAATCAAGGAATCACTAATATAGTGTATATACATATATAAGTACACATATTTATATTCACATGAATGTATATACATATTTTTATAGGTTATATATTTAAGTGAAATCAAATAAAAGACTATAAATCTTGGAGATGAAAAACACAGTCAATGAGAATTTCCCCGGTGGCCCAGGGGTTAAGAATCCACATGCCAATGCAAAGGACATGGGTTTAATCCCTGGTTCAGAAAGATTCCACATGCTGAAGGGCAACAACTGAGTGTGAGCCCTAAAGCCCATGTTCCGCAACCCCTGAGGCACAGCCTGCAACTACTGAAGCCTCACACCATAGGGCCTGTGCTCTCACAAGAGAAGCCACCACGATGAGAAGCCTGAATCTCAGAGATGAGTAGCCCCACTTGCTACAACTAGAAAAGGCCTGCATGCAGCAAGGAAGACCCAGCACAGCCAAAAATAAGTAAACAAATACATTTAGAATATAGATAATAGTCAGTGAAATTTAGGTATGTTCAAACAATCAATAATTTTTAAGATTATACTGAGAAATTCATCTAGATTATGGCATAAATAGTAAAAAGAAATGAACAAAATTGTGAAAAGAGGCTTGTAAAATAGTTTGAGAAGGCAACATAGATCAAGTAGATATTTAGGAGGGAAAACTTGATAAGTTGTCAGGGGAAAATATTAATAGAAGCAATAGCTGATGCTTTTTCAGAATTAAAGTTAGACATAAATTATATTATAAGCTAATGCCAAAATGAAAGTAGGAAAATTAAGAATTAATTCTAGAAAGCAAATATAAAATAAGGCATATCAAGAACAACAGTATAAAGCTACCATAAGGAAAAGATGGCTAATCTACAAAGGAGCTGACAGCCAATTTCTTATGAACATTAATATTAAGAGATGGTCAGAAAAAACAGAGAAATGTTTTCAAAGCACTAGGGGAAATAAACAACTGAACTAGAATTGCATGGACAGGAAAAATACAGTCACATGGATAAATGAGTTAAAGACATAGTGAAGCAGAGAAGTGTTATCGAGCAAAAGTTCATAGCACTCACCACAGAACACACCAATAAACTGAGAGACAAGTTAGTGGGGTTAGAAACAGTGGGAGGTCAGCAAACTGAGAAGATGTGGACTAGCGTCCCAAGGACGTTACCTTCAATAAGCAGTCGGGTTTGTTCTCTGTTACAGAAGGGCAATATGTAATGCCAGGATGTGACAAGGAGGAGAACTAAAATATTAATATTAAATTTTTATATTAATAGAGAAGATCTATCAGTTAAGCCAAGATGGCTTAATGACAATTAATGACAATATGTTTCTTATTAGAAAAACAGATAACACATGAGATGTGACAATGGAGAATTAAGATCAAAGTAGTGCGCAAAATACAAATTAGTGCTAAGACTGAGTATATTTGTTTTTATATTAATTATTTCACCTAAAGTTTATTCTACTTATTGTTTCAGTTCAGTTCAGTTCAGTTGCTCAGTCATGTCCGACTCTTTGCAACCCCATGAATCGCAGCACGCCAGGCCTCCTTGTCCATCACCAACTCCCTGACTTCGCTCAGACTCACATTCATCGAGTCAGTGATGCCATCCAGCCGTCTCATCCTCTGTCGTGCCCTTCTCCTCCTGCTCCCAATCCCTCCCAGCATCAGAGTCTTTTCCAATGAATCAACTCTTCTCATGAGGTGGCCAAAATACTGGAGTTTCAGCTTCAGCATCATTCCTTCCAAAGAAATCCCAGGGCTGATCTCCTTCAGAATGGACTGGTTGGATCTCCTTGCAGTCCAAAGGACTCTCAAGAGTCTTCTCCAACACCACAGTTCAAAAGCATCAATTCTTCGGTGCTCAACCTTCTTCACAGTCTAACTCTCACATCCATACATGACCACAGGAAAAACCATAGCCTTGATTAGACGGACCTTAGTTGGCAAAGTAATGTCTCTGCTTTTGAATATGCTATCTAGGTTGGTCATAACTTTTAGGATGATGCATTTGAAAAAAGGGGAGAATCTTGTGAGAATAAAGTTTGTTAGAGTGCAAATTTCTATGACAGGACCCAGTTAAGATCTTTTAAGAAGATAAATACATTAAATATAGTTTTGCTTAGATTACAGTAAATGCTACAGAATAATAATGAAACATGAAAAGGGAATAGAAACTTTTAAGGACAGGAAAACAAAATTTAACTGATTTGGTTAGAAAAGACTTCATGGAACAGGTAACAATAAATTATGAGCTAAAGAATGAAAGTATGTTATGAAGCTGTCCTCATTTATCTTTCCTGTGTTCCACAAAATTTGACAATGCATTTCACCTTGTTTCACAATCACATTTCAAAACATGATAATTTCTTTTTCACATTAGTACGTCTCCTACTTAGGAGAATTAGCAATTTTTTTTTTTGTTCTTCAGAATTTATTGAAATTATACTATCAGCTATATCTGATTTTATATTTTACCATGTATTGTTCTTATAAAAATTAGGAAATTACAGCCAACTATTTAAATACATTAAAAATCTTTACCTATCCTTTGCTGCTGCTAAGTCACTTCAGTCGTGTCCGACTCTGTGCAACCCCATAGACTGCAGCCCACCAGGCTTCCCCATCCCTGGGATTCTCCAGGCAAGAACATTGGAGCGGGTTGCCATTTCCTTCTCCAAGGCATGAAAGTGAAAATGAGGGTCAGTCATGTCTGACCCTCAGCAACCCCATGGACTGCAGCCTTCCAGGATCCTTTGTCCATGGGATTTTCCAGGCAAGAGTACTGGAGTGGGGTGCCATTGTCTTCTCTGACCTATCCTTTAAGACCCAATTAAAAACAATTTCTACCCAAACTTCTATGTGTGTCCTTAGAAGGAATTTTTTTTTTTTGCTTCTTTTATTGCTAATTATTTACCTGTTTTTTTTCCACATTATATTGGAAACTGCATCCCTTAGTTATCCTCATAAACAACAGTTTTGTAAAGGCCTTTATTGATATTAAGAACCAAAACCATTCATAGGGTAGAAGAAGACAGATGAAGGAGAAATTACCAAAATTCCGAGAATGTAGGGTACCGAGAAGGCCCTTGAAAGACGGTGAGAAGTGTTGTTAAATGTATAGTCAACTTAGAGAGACCTGGAAGGGAGGGGGCAGAGAAAACAAATACGTGACTTCACTCTCTGTGCTCCTATCTCTCACTGTGCCTTTGACATGTTTTAGTAAAATCAGGAGAAGGAGGACAAGAATCCTGTTTATGCAGTTCTTTTGAATCACCTTCCCTGGGTAGTCAAAGCTATGGTTTTTCCAGTAGTCATGTATGGATGTGAGAGTTGGACCATAAAGAAGGCTGAGTGCCAAAGACTTGATGTTTTCAAACTGTAATGCTGGAGAAGACTCTTGAGAGTCCCTTGGACAGCAAGGAGATAAAAACCAGTCAATCCTAAAGGAAATCAACCCTGAATATTCATTGGAAGGACTGATGCTGAAGCTGAACCTCCAATATTTTGGCCACCTGAATCAAAGAGCCGACTCACTGGAAAAGTCCCTGATGCTGGGAAAGATTGAGGGCAAGAAAAGAAGGGGACAACAGAGGATGACATGGTTGGATGGCATCACTGATTCAATGGACAGAAATTTGAGCAAACTCTAGGAGATAGTAAAGGACAGGGAATCCTGGTGTGCTGCAGTTCATGGGGCCACTAAGAGTTTGACATTATTTAGAGACTGAACAACAAAAACCCTGGACACAAAACAGGGTTGATGAATATGGAGGGTAAATCCAGAGAGGGTAACAGAAGCTATACAGAACACATATCTATATGAAACCACAAGAACACTTAATATTCATGAGCCCAACTCTTATTTTTGAAGTACCATTTGGAAACATAGGGCAAAATATATAAAGTCACAAATTAATTTTTAAACATTTTTTTCTGATTTTGAGTATCAATTCCCTGTCAACAGAGTGAATCATACTGAAAAGAATACTTCACTATCATATAATTCATAAGTGTAACTGGAAAATATTTTTTCCTCAGCAGTTTTATTCTTAAACCTGGTGACATTACATTACCTAGCATTTACTTTTAAAGGTTTACAACTGAAAATAAAATCAGATTGTGCATATCCAGATTCACCATAAAAGTCTTTAATAAACTTTTTAGACAAGAGATTTATGGAGTGAATTATGTCTAATAGCGTGAACTCTAATACGATTCCCAGGAAAATCACAAGATTCTAAGATAATGTTATTGGTAGAAATACCACCAAACTGGATTGAAAGGGATAGAATTTGGGCCAGATGCCATAAAATGATGAGGATTTGAGCAAGTAGGAAATTTCACTTTTCAATTTATAGTAATGGTACATAAGATTGTGGCAGATTGTATTTTTCAAAAGAAGACCATAAACTTTTCTGTTCCACTATTCTTCCAATATCTTCCACTCTTTAATCAACATGGGAATTCTATTTCCTTTCACTTGAAATTGAGAAGCCTTGGTATGTGCACTGGCCAATAGGCTTTAATGGAGTAATGCTGTCTGTCTTTTGATTCTAGTCATAAAATTCTCATAAGGTTTCTTCCTGAATCCTTCACCCAGAAAGTGTGGAACCCAACCTCTATGTAAGGAGAAAGCCCATACTGTGTGAAATTATTGTTTCCAGTGTCCCCCGCTGCAGACCCAGATGACAAGTGGCATCAACCTTCAGGAATATAAGTGAACAAATGTTCAGACAATTCTAGACCCTATTTTGAATGCCCCTAGATAATACTGAAGGAAAAGGGAACAAGCTGGCTTGTTGAGCACTGCTCAATTACAGATTGGTGAGTAAGATAAAGTGAATACTGTTGCTTCAAGCCATTGAGTTTCTTTTTAAGGAATGTTTATTCATTTGGGCAGCACTGAGAGGCATGTCAGAGAAGGCAATGGCAACCCACTCCAGTGTTCTTGCCTGGAGAATCCCAGGGACAGGGAAGCCTGGTGGGCTTCCATCTATGGGGTCGCACAGAGTTGGACACGACTGAAGCGACTTTGCAGCAGCAGCAGCAGAGAGGCATGTAAGACCTTAGTTTCCTGACCAGGCATGGAACCTGTGCCCCCTGCATTGGAAGCATAGAGTCTTAACCACTGGGCGGCCAGGGAAGTCTCCCATTAAGTTTCAAGATTGTTTATTAAGTGTTAATAGATAATCAAAATAATTGGCTTATTTTCAGCACTCAATAAATGTTAGCAATTATTAAAATGTAGAAGCAATGTTCTCTTTAATATTCTGTGAATCCAAAGCATGTATTTTTAACACTTATGCTGTAACAGGTCTTCCCTGGTGGCTCAGATGGTAAAGCATCTGTTTGCAATGCGGGAGACCCAGGTTTGATCCCTGGGTCGGGAAGATCCTCTGGAGAAGGAAATGGAAACCACTCCAGTACTCTTGCCTGGAAAATTCCATGGATAGAGGAGCCTGCAGGCTACAGTCCATGGGGTTGCCAAGAGTCGGACAGGACTGAGCGACTTCACTTTCACTTTATGCTGTAACAATATCACTTCTGATACTCAGCACTGTTTTTTAAGATTTATTTATTTATTTTTGGCTGTGCTGGGTCTTTGTTGCTACAAGAGCTTTCTCTAGTTGCAGCGAGTGGGAGCTGTTCTCTAGCTGTTGTGCACAGGCGCTCATTGCCCTGGCTTCTGTTGTGGTAGAGTATGGGCTCTAGAGTGTGCAGGTTTTGGTAGCTGTGTCGCAGGGTCTTAGTTGCCCAGTGGCATGTGGAATCTTCCAGGACCAGGGATCAAACCTGTGTCCAGTGTGGCAGGTGAACTTTCAACCACTGAACTACCAGGGAAGAGCTGGTACTCAGTATTCTTAACATACCTCATTTGTTAAGTTTTAAGTGTGCTCAGGTACTATACAAAGATAGCCAACTCTATTTGTCTAGATGCTCAGTTCAGTTCAGTCGCTTAGTCGTGTCTGACTCTTTGCGACCCCATGAATCGCAGCACGCCAGGCCTCCTTGTTCATCACCATCTCTCGGAGTTCACCCAGACTCACGTCCATCGAGTCCATGATGCCATCCAGCCATCTCATCCTCGGTCGTCCCCTTCTCCTCCTGCCTCTAATCCCTCCCAGCATCAGAGTCTTTTCCAATGACTCAACTCTTCGCATGAGGTGGCCAAAGTACTGGAGTTTCAGCTTTAGCATCTTTCCTTCCAAAGAAATCCCAGGGTTGATCTCCTTCAGAATGGACTGGTTGGATCTCCTTGCAGTCCAAGGGACTCTCAAGAGTCTTCTCCAACACCACAGTTCAAATGCATCAATTCTTTGCTACTATTAATATTTCCTGGCACAGGAGAAATAAGTCTGTCTATAAATAATAGCAGATTAAACACTATAAAATAGTACACAAGTTATCACCGCTTGGGGGATCAATTTCACTGACAAGTAAAAATGGAAAGAGAGCAAATATTCAACTGTCAGTATGCCAATAACAAATAGAATATAAGCTTCATGAGACACTGAAAGTGAAAGTGAAGTCACTCAGTTGTGTCTGACTCTTTGCAACCCCACGGACTGTAGCCTACCAGGCTCCTCGGTCCATGGGATTTCCCGGGTACGAATACTGGAGTGGGTGGCAATTTCCTTCTCCAGCGGATCTTCCTCACCCAGGGATTGAACCTGGGTCTCCTGCATTGTAGGCAGACGCTTTACCATCTGGGCCACCAGGGAAGTTCTAGATTCTTCATTGTCCCCCAGATCAAACACAATGCCTCACCCATAAAAGGTATTCAATCAACAAGCAAGGAATCCTTGGGATTCAGGCTAAAACAAGTGGGCAACAGGTTTAAACCTTGAATGCAGGAAGTTTTTGCAGAAGAGAAATTTGCAATTTATCTAATTTGAATGTGTCTTTCTGAAAAGGCTAAGGATGGCTCCCTGGTGGCTCAGTGGTAAAGAATCCACCTGCCAATGCAGGAGACCTGAGTCTGATCCCTGGAAGATCACACGTGCCATGGGGCACTTAGGCCCATGTGCCACAGCTACTGAGCCTGTGCTCTGGAGCCCGGGGGCCACAATCACTGAAACCTACATGCTCTAGGGCCCATACTCTGAAACAAGAGGAGCCACTGCAATGAGAAGCCAAAGCACCACAGCTAGAGAGTACCATCTGCCCACAACCAGAGATAAGCCTGCCCAGCAATGAAGACCCAGCATGGTCAAAAATAAATAAACAAATAAAATTATTTTTTAAAAAAGACTAGAGAAATGGTAACCCACTCCAGTATTTTTACCTGGAAAATTCTATGGACAGAGCAGCCTGGTGGTCTACTGTCCATGGGGTCAAAAAGGATTGGACACAACTGAGCATGCACACACACACACACACACAGAAAAGTACATGGGAAAAAAATGAATCACTGACATTTGAGCCCATGTTAAGTATTTCAGGCTTATGATTAGAGAAGTCTCAACTTTCAGGCCACTTGTGAGTATTCATCTTTAAGATTCCTTCTAATTCCAACAGTCTACAAGTAGTCTTGTTACCTCTACTCCGTTTTTTCCTTGGCTTCTTCCAATTAATTTAAGAGAAAATAGTTGCTATTTGCTTTTACAACAAAGCCATTTGATAAGTTTTGAAGTTTCAAATGTGTTGCACTGGCACTGCAATTACTTGGGGTAAATCTTAGCAATTAGCATAAGACTCCTTCTGTGATACGCCTTTGACTATTTTCCCTGCTTTTATAATTCTCTCAGTTCCCATCTCCTTCCACATTTTACAATTGTTTGCACATTCTATAGTCCTGCGATGCCTAAATGCTCCTGGGAACCCACATTTCTGATTACTTTGCTACTGCATGAAAAAAGCTCCTGTGCTTTCTGGTGAAATGTTGAATTGATTTTTCATTCTGCTTGGTATGAATAAAGCACAGTCAATCCCTTCTGGTCATTAGCGATGTTTGTCCACTCTCTGCTACACTCTCTCTCTGTCCTTGTATACAAATTTCTTTCAACCGAATTCAGAAAATTGTTGGGGATTAGTTGAAGATTACACCATTTAAAATGTTTTCCTTTTATGGCTGTAGTTGATTTACCTTTAAATCATTAGCAAAATTAAAATAGCTTTTTAAAAACAGGACATTATTTTAAATTTTTAAAGTTTTTCACCAATTAATGCTTCATATAAATATTGTATTCCCTTAGAGCCTCTGAAAATAGAATGAAAGATAGTTCCCAAGAATTTGCTCAGGACACAAAACACTTGTTTTGCTTTTGCCCTTGACTTTACTTTCCCCTCTCCCATATCAATACCTCTTTTTTCCTGTTTGCTCTGAGTGATAATAGACCAGCACAAGTCTCAGAGTGAAGGTTGGATGAATGGACGGATTCAATCTCCCACTTTCAAGAAAATATCATATCATTGCCTTATTACTCTTTTCATTTCCTTATATTTCAAGCTTTTAGCCTTCCTTTGCTTGTTTGTTTTTTTAACTTCCTTCTCTTCCTTCCTTCTTTCCTTTTCTTGTCTCTCCCTCTTTTTTTTTTTTTTTCCCATTCTTTTATTCTTTCCACCTTTTCTTCTCCTAGTCAGGATGCAACTTGAAACAGAACCATAGGTTGGGAAGTTGAAATGACGTAGGTAAAATATCTTCTACTTTTTGAAAAGTAGTGGAAGACTCTTTGGGCTGTATAATTTTCTCAGGAAGAGTTGGAGGTGATTTGTTTACTTTGTTTTCTAAAAGTGAGTGGATATATTTTTGGTTTATTTTTAATTGTGGATGTTTTTTTCTATGTAAATATGGTGCCTGAAAGCTACAGTCTTTAGTTTCATAAGCATTAGATTGAAGTGCTTGAATTTAAGCGTGGCCGAGAGGAGCTACCCCACATCCAAGGTCAGGGGCAGTAGCCTAGAGTGCCAGGCTGCGACGGAGCAGGAACAGTTGAGAGGAGCTACCCTGTGTCTGAGGTCGGGGCGGCGGCCGAGAGGAGCTACCTCGCGTCCGAGGTCAGGGGTGGCTGGGAGAAGCCACCTCGAGCTCGAGGCCAGGGGCGGTGACCCTGAGGAGCCACCCCAAACCAGAGCCCGAGGCCAGGGGTGGCAGCTGAGAGGAGGCACCCACGCCCAAGGCCAGGGCCGACGGCCGGGAGGAGCAACCCGAGGAGCTGTGGCTGCTCAGGAGGGCCTAGAGGAGCTATCCCACGTTGAAGGTCAGGAACGGCGGTAAGGAGATACCCCTTGTCCAAGGTAAGGAACAGCGGCTGTAATTTGCGGAGCAGCCCTGAAGAGATACCCCACACCCAAGGTAAGAGAAACCAAGTAAGATGGTAGGTGTTGCAAGAGGGCATCAGAGGGCAGACACACTGAAACCATACTCACAGAAAACTAGTCAATCTAATCACGCTAGGACCACAGCCTTGTCTAGCTCAATGAAACCAAGCCATGCCTGCAGGGCAACCCAAGATGGGCAGGTCATGGTGGAGAGAGCTGACAGAACGTGGCCCACTGGAGAAGGGAATGGCAAGCCACTTCAGTATTTTTGCCTTGAGAACCCCATG
>SJYT01036844.1:7303-29128 GCA_006410635.1 Cephalophus harveyi | reverse complement strand
AAATCTAACTAAGACACAACAAACAGGGATAATAAAAAATATTTTTTCCCCTCTGATGTCATAAATGAGGGCTATGAGATAAATCTTCAATAGAAGTAGAATACTATCTTCAGGAGTTGTGGAGTAAACAGCTTGCCTTTCATGAATGATCTGTTGTCAGAATTGACACATCACATGAGATAGTGACAAATTCTTTAATACTTTGTTTATATTGGATAAGAAGGAAGTGTATATATAACAGATAGAGCCCCCATTATTAAATAAATTTATATAAACCTAAGGTCTTCCCAGGTGGTGCTAGTGGTAAAGAACCCACCTGCCAATTTAGGGGACATAAGGGACACAGGTTCAATCCCTTTCTTGGAAAGATCCCCTGGAGAAGGAAATGGCAACCCACTCCAATATTCTTACGTGGAAAGTCCCATGGACAGAGGAGCCCATAGGGCTACAGTCCATAGGGTAGCAAAGAATCAGACATGACTGAAGTGATTACATACAGATGAGCCTGAAAGACATTTACAGTAATCTAAATCTCTGCAAGGAAAACAATATATATGAGATTTAGGTTCTTGTAAATTATTACCTGAGAAAAAAGGGGACTTGAACTAGCCAGAACTATGATTCAATTTATGCTCTTCGAAAATAAAACAGATTTAGAAAATAGTGTGCCTTAGTTCAAACAACCAAAAGAATATTTTCTGATTGTTTTGAGGACAGTGATCAACTTGGTTAAAATTTAACCTAGAAAATATAAATTTTAAATGTAATTCTGCCATTATAGAAAGGTAAACAATTTCCCAGAAGTGTTCTAAAGGAACAGAAAATATTTACAACTGTATTAGGGAAATTGCCAGCTCTCTCCCTAGATCCAACTGTTTTTGCATGTAGCATCTTATTAGAAAGTATTTCAAAAGTAGAAGAAAAGGCCCTGGAAGCATCTACTACAAAATGGAAAGTATTTCATGTTAGCAGAAGAACGAGATATGTGGAAATGTCCTAATGATAAACCATAAGAAGGGGAAAGCACAGATTCTGATATTAGAGCTGGAAAGTCAAGCAGGAATTTAGAATATGGGTATCTATTGATGTGATCAATGCAAATAAATAGAGGAAAACAACAGAATGGGAAAGACTAGAGATCTCTTCAAGGAAATTAGAGATACCAAGGGAACATTTCATGCAAAGATGGGCTCGATAAAGGACAGAAATTGTATGAACCTATCAGAAGCAGAAGATATTAAGAGGTGGCAAAAATACACAGGAGAACTCTACAAAAAAGAGCTTTATGACCAAGATAATCACGATGGTGTGTTCACTCACTTAAGCCAGACATCTTGGAATGTGGAGTCAAGTGGGCCTTAGAAAGCATCACTATTAACAAAGTTAGTGGCAGTGATGCAATTCCAGTTGAACTGTTTCAAATCCTGAAAGATGATGCTGTGAAAGTGCTGCACTCAATATGTTAGCAAATTTGGAAAACTCAGCAGTGGCCACAGGACTGGAAAAGGTCAGTTTTCATTCTAATCCCAAAGAAAGGCAACACCAAAGAATACTTAAACTACTGCACAATTACACTCATCTCACATGCTAGTAAAATAATGCTCAAAATTCTCCAAGCCTGGTTTCAGCAGTATGTGAACCATGAAATTCCAGTTGTTCAAGCTGGTTTTAGAAAAGGTAGAGGAACCAAAGATCAAATTGCCAACATCCGCTGGATCATGGAAAAAGCAAGAGAGTTCCGAAAAGCATCTATTTCTGCTTCATTGACTATGCCAAAGCCTTTGACCGTGTGGATCACAAGAAACTGTGGAAAATTCTGAAAGAGATGGGAATACCAGACCACCTGCTCTGCCTCTTGAGAAATCTGTATGCAGGTCAGGAAGCAACAGTTAGAACTGGACATGGAACAACAGACTGGTTCCAAATAGGGAAAGGAGTACGTCAAGGCTGTATATTGTCACCCTGCTTATGTAACGTATATGCAGAGTACATCATGAGAAATGCTGGGCTGGAAGAAGCACAAGCTGGAATCAAGATTGCTGGGAGAAATATCAGTAACCTCAGATATGCAGATGACACCACCCTTATGGCAGAAAGTGAAGAGGAACTAAAAAGCTTCTTAATGAAAGTGTAAGAGGAGAGCGAAAATGTTGGCTTAAAGTTCAACATTCAGAAAATGAAGATCATGGCATCTGGTTCCATTACTTCGTGGCAAATAGATGGGGAAACAGTGGAAACAGTGTCAGACTTTATTTTGAGGGGCTCCAAAATCACTGCAGCAGGTGACTGCAGCCATGAAATTAAAAGAGTCTTACTCCTTGGAAGGAAAGTTATTAGCAATCTAGATAACATATTAAAAAGCAGAGATATTACTTTTCCAACAAAGGTCCATCTAGTCAAGGATATGGTTTTTCCAGTGGTCATATATGGATGTGAGAGTTGGACTGTGAAGAAAGCTGAGCACTGAAGAAATGATGCTTTTGAACTGTGGTGTTAGAGAAGACTTTTGAGAGTTCCTTGGACTGCAAGGAGATCCAGCCAGTCCATTCTAAAGGAGATCAGCCTGGGTGTTCATCGGAAGGACTGATCCTAAAGATGAAACTCCAATACTTTGGCCACCTCATGCAAAGAGTTGACTCATTGGAAAAGACCCTGTTGCTGGGAGGGATTGGGGGCAGGAGGAGAAGGGGACGACAGAAGATGAGATGCCTGGATGGCATCACCGACTCGATGGACATGAGTTTGAGTGAACTCCGGGAGTTGGTGGTGGACAGGGAGGCCTGGCATGCTGCGATTCATGGGGTTGCAAAGAGTTGGACACGACTGAGCGACTGAATTGAACTAAGCTGAACTGAAATAATTTAATGGAGTCAGAAGTTAACAATGGACAACTGATATACTCTGCCAAACATTTTTGAAACATAGAGAGTCTCTTTAATTAATTAATTTATTATTAACTTTTAGAGATCCCCTTTTAAATGCAGATGTCTCTACCTTACTTCCTACTAACTTTAATTCCAAAAGATTGAGAGGAATGGAAAGGGTGCTATCAACGCTATGCTAAGACTTTCATTGCAATTATAAATGCTCACAAGACAATCACGCAGATTAAGAATGTAGTTAGAAACCAGACTGAAGACAATGCTGTGATATTCAAAAATTTTTGTTTTAGCTCCTAAAAGAATTATGGATAAAGCTCTGTATACTGTTGAACATTTTAAACTTATCAATAATATATTATCTTAATTTTATAACCATAAAAGTTTCTAACATTTTGTTGAGTAGATTCTCCTTTAAACAGTCAATGAAACCCATTGATACCACAAGGTCAGAGGGAATGTTGTTGGTTTCCATAATTCACAGTAGCTTACTTCTGGTCATTTAGTTGAGCTTGCATTAATTCAATCCTGCATTTAGTGCAACTTAAATATTTGAACTTCACTTGTAAGGTAAATTTTTTTTTTTTTTCAAATTTGGGGAAAAGCCATCATATAACCTAAATAATAAAAGCAGCTCTTAACTGAAATCAGACTGGATTTCCATGCAAACATCTGTATTTTAATTTGAACTTTAATTTACATGTAATCATTTTTTTAGTTTCCATAGCAGGAATCTTATTTAGTTCTAAGATAAATAGGTTAGATCAAACATATCGAAAGCTGTATCTTTACTGTGTTACCTGGTTTAAATAAGGTGCTTCCCCTTCAATATTTTTTTCCTTATTGTGCCATCATGATACTCCCTACAAAAGCATTGATTCTATTGTATTAAATAGAATATTCTTTTGGTACCTATGTGCATTTTCAACCTGTGGCAATGTTCCACATTATGTGGGGTGGATGAGATGTACCCTTTTCCTTTGTACAGTGGTAAAGGGTAATTTTGAAAGGGGTGGTGAAAATAAAAAAGGTTGGAAAATCACAGATATTCTCTGGCAGATTGATTTCTGGAAAGGACNTCTTTTGGTACCTATGTGCATTTTCAACCTGTGGCAATGTTCCACATTATGTGGGGTGGATGAGATGTACCCTTTTCCTTTGTACAGTGGTAAAGGGTAATTTTGAAAGGGGTGGTGAAAATAAAAAAGGTTGGAAAATCACAGATATTCTCTGGCAGATTGATTTCTGGAAAGGACACCTAGTGAAGTTAAGGGTCTGGAAATTGATTTTTTAAGAAGGTTTCTATGTCCTCTTCACATACCTGCTAGAAAATCTTTGTGCATTCTTGGGTGTTTAGGTTCCTAATTGTGAAGACTACTGCTTTATAACAGTTCAAAAAAATCAGTGACATTTTGCACAACTGCTTTTCACTGATAACATCTTGTATATTATTCTGAAGAAAATAATATAAAAGAATCAGTTCAGTACAGTTGCTCAGTCGTGTCCACCTCTTTGTGATTCCATGGACTACAGCGCACCAGGGTTCCCTGTCCATCACCAACTCCTGGAGTTTGCTCAAACTCATGGCCATTGAGTCAGTGATGCTATCGAAAAATCTTATACTCTGTCAGCCCCATCTCCTCCTGCCATCAATTTTGCCTAGCTCAGGGTCTTTTCAAATGAGTCAGTTCTTCTCATCAGGTGGTCAAATACTGGAGTTTCAGCTTCAGCATCAGTCCTACCAATGAACATCAGAACTGATTTCCTTGAGGATTGGTGGGTTGGATCTCCTTGCAGTCCAAGGGACTCTCCAGAGTCTTTTCCGAAACTACAGTTCAAAAGCATCAATTCTTAGGCACTCAGCTTTCTTTATAGTCCAACTCTCACATCTATAGTTTTGATTAGACAGACCTTTGTTGGCAAAGTAATGTCTCTGCTTTTTAATATGCTGTGTAGGTTGGTCATAACTTTCCTTCCAAGGAGTAAGCGTCTTAATTTCATGGCTACAGTCACCATCTGCAGTGATTTTGGAGCCCCCCAAAAATAAAGTCTCTCACTGTTTCCATTGCTTCCCTGTCTACTTGCCATGAAGTGATGGGACCAAATGCCATGATCTTAGTTTTCTGAATGCTGCATTTTAAGTCAACATTTTCACTCTCCTCTTTCACTTTCATCAAGAGGCTGTTTAGTTCTTCTTCACTTTCTGCCATAAGGGTGGTGTCATCTGTGTATCTGAGGTTTTTAATATTTCTCCCAGCAATCTTGATTCCAGCTTGTGCTTCATCTAGCCAGGCATTTCACATGATGTACTCTGTATATAAGTTAAATACACAGGGTGACAATATACAACCTTGACATACTTCTTTCCCAATTTGGAACCAATCTGTTGTACCATGTCCAGTTCTAACTGTTGTTTCTTCACCTGCATACAGATTTCTCAAGAGGCCGGTCAGGTGGTCTGGTATTCCCATCCACAGTTTGTTGTGATCCACATGGTCAAAGTCTTTAGTATAGTCAATAAAGCAGAAGTAGAACTCATGAACTCTCTTGCTTTTTTTCTGGAACTCTCTTGCTTTTTTGATGGTCAAATGGAGGTTGGCAGTTTGATCTCTGGCTCCTCTGTCTTTCCTAAATCCAGCTTCAATTTGGAACCAATCTGTTGTACCATGTCCAGTTCTAACTGTTGTTTCTTCACCTGCATACAGATTTCTCAAGAGGCCAGTCAGGTGGTCTGGTATTCCCATCCACAGTTTGTTGTGATCCACATGGTCAAAGTCTTTGGTATAGTCAATAAAGCAAAAGTAGAACTCATGAACTCTCTTGCTTTTTTCTGGAACTCTCTTGCTTTTTTGATGGTCAAATGGAGGTTGGCAATTTGATCTCTGGCTCCTCTGTCTTTCCTAAATCCAGCTTACACATCTGGAATTTCTCAGTTCACATACTGCTGAAGCCTTGCTTGGAGAATTTTGAGTGTTATTTTGCTGGTGTGTGAGATAAGTACAATTGTGCAGTAGCTTGAACATTCTTTGGCATTGCCTTTCTTTGGGATTGGAATGAAAACTGAGCTTTTCCAGTCCTGTGGCCGCTGCTGAGTTTTCCAAATTTACTGGCATATTGAGTGCAGCACTTTCACAGCATCATCTTTTAGGATTTGAAAAGCTCAACTGGAATTCCATGTCCTCCACTAGTTTTCTTTGTAGTGATGCTTCCTAAGGCCACGTGACTTTGCATTCCAGAATGTCTTTACTGGCATATTGAGTGCAGCACTTTCACAGCATCATCTTTTAGGATTTGAAAAGCTCAACTGGAATTCCATGTCCTCCACTAGTTTTGTTTGTAGTGATGCTTCCTAAGGCCACGTGACTTTGCATTCCAGAATGTCTGGCTCTAGGTGAGTGATATCACCATCATGGTTATCTGGGTCATAAAGATCTTTTTTGTACAGTTCTTCTGTGTATTCTTGCCACATCTTCTATATATTTTCTGCTTCTGTTAGGTCCATACCATTTCTGTCCTTTTTTATATGGTTCAAAGCAAAAATAAGCAAGTACTATGGGGCTTTGGATAGAATTTATATCCTGCTGTTGTGTGAAAACTGTATAAATCTCAATTATACTGAACTGGCTCATAGTGCTTTTCAGGTTTACTGTGTTCTTCTACTTTCCTATATGCTCATTCTATTAATTTTTGAGATTTCGATATTGAAATGCCACCTAAAAATCTTAATTTGCCTACTTAAAAATAATAGTAACATATGGTGGAACTATTTGTAACTTTGTTCAGTATTTTCCGAATCTCTTATAAATGTCTTATTATACTTTCATAATTTAAAATGATAAAAAAGAAACAAACCAAAAAAGAATAAGAAAGTCTATAAGTATGAACTCAATCTTTTTTATCACTTTGGTCAGTCATGTTGTCTGTCTTTCTTATGTATGGGCTCATATGCCTATGTACATACACATGCATACACACAACACACGAAGGCCCATTTTCTGGTATCTCAAAATTCTCATTTGTGTTTAATACACAGTTTTTAAGTAGATTAGTGAAGTTGTATGTTTACTAGACACTTTGCTGGGCTCTATGGATATAAATATTTACAATAAGCACTCCCCAATCCAAAGTTACTCTAGAGAGGAACAAACACTGCCAGCCATTACCTTGTCACTTCCTTAGCGCCTCATCACATGAGTGATTGGTTCATGTGCAGCTCCACAGCTCCAAGTGAAGGGACTGCTGGGGTGGAGAGCTTCCTGTCCGCTTGGTACCCAGGAGGTGTTGACATATTCATAGTTGCCCCTGTCAGGTCCGTGTGATGCTTTCTGGTAGTTACTCAATGCAGATGAATTGCCGCTGTGCCTAGAAAGGCATGATTATAACGTCTTTTTGCTTGTTTATTTTATTTGTTTATTTTTAAGAGTAGCCCCAAACTCAAGAAAGAGTGAAACCTCATGCTAAACTAACCCCATATGGTAAGCTGTTCCTTTGAGCTCTCAAATAGGGTCTTTCCTTCAAATGAGTTATTCCTCGGGGCTACCTTATGTTCTGATAAGTTAAAAAAACAAATAGCAAAATAGTCTTAAGTATGACGGTTAAAGACAGTATTTGAATGTATGTTGTTGCTGTGCTTAGTTTCTCAGTAATGTCCGACTCTTCGCGACTCCTTGGACTGCAGCCTGCCAGGCTCCATTGTCTATGGAGATTCTCCAGGCAAGAATACTGGAGCAGGTTGCCATGCCCTCCTCCAGGAGACTGTCCCAACTCAGGGATCGAACCCAGGGTCTTCCACACTGTAGGTGGATTCTTTACCATTTGAGCTACCAGGGAAGCCCAGGAATACTGGAATGGGTAAGGTATCCCTTCTCCAGGGGATCTTCCCCTTCCAAGAATCAAAACAGAGTTTCCCGCATTGCAGGTAGATTCTCAACAAGCTAAGCTGCCAGGGAAGCCTATTTGCATGTATAGAGGACTGTAATTCTAGTTATATTCATAAAAGAAAAATAATTAAGCTTCTGTAGCTTCTTAGGGCTTTGGTTATTTCTTATAATAATAGATCATTTAAAAGTACATTTGGCATTAAAAGTTCGGTTTTTATGATTTCTTAAAATAAGTTCCAATCATCAAAATTTATCATCTTTAACTTTACTTTGAATATGATTTACAGCCATTAAGTGAATCTATATTGAGCAGAAAAAAAAACAAAAACAAAAAAAACCCAGAACAGAAACATCGCCCCTTAAAAGCAAAAACAAAAAAGAAACTAAGTACAGTTTGAACTTATAGATTTTCAGATGCTTTAGTACAAATTAAAGATTCCTTCTTGCCAGCCACTAAAAGTATGGCAGTGAGGTTCATTTTGTTACCACACAGTAATTTTTATTTACCAAATGTAAGTCTCAGATAACTGCATAGATTTCTCTACACGTGAGGCCATTTAATTGGGAAGAAAGTATTGTACAAAAGACATTTTAAAATAACAATAGCAGCAAAGGGCAGCTGCTAGAGTCTTAATGAGATTTTCTGTTCAGAAAAACTTTAGCATTTCTGCAGAACAAGGTCAATATTGGTTTAATTTTCTTAGATATTTTAGAAGACTTCATAACAGAAATATTTTTCAATCCTGGAATCTACTAAGGGACTCTTATAGCAGGTGGCAAAGGGATCCATTTGGATTGCTTAATCTATACTAAAATAGACCATAATCAAAATATTGGCTTATCTTCCCCTAAACTTGAACTACAGAGGTAAGAATTTTCTGAACCAACCATATGAAATGGTGAAAAGCACATGGAAATATATGTAGGATTCCAACAAGAAGTATAACCAGACAAAATTCCAAACGTTCACTTGTTTGAATGTAACATTTCACAAAACCATGCCTACTTTTTAAAGAAGTAAGTTTCCTTTTTAGCAGTTAAGTTCTTTTTTCCAGCAGACTAATTGGAAATGATTAGAATTATCTTAAATTCTAATGTAGAGGGTCAGTGAATTTTGAGAACAATATCATTGTAATTATTATTAATAATATTGTTAATAACATACTTTAAATTTTTTAAGGTACTCTGCAACTACTGAGTGACAGATATTATCTTCCATACAGAAAGCACTATCTTAAACATAGGTACCTAAGGGGCTTCTCTGGTGGCTCAGTGGTAAAGAATCCACCTGCCAATGCAGGCAACACGGGTTCCATCCCTGAACTTGAAAGATCCTACATGTTCTAGAGCAACTAAGTCCATATGTCACAACTACCGAACCTGTGCCCTAGAGCCAATGGTCTGCAACAGGAGAGGTTACCACAATGAGAACCCTGAGCATGGCAGCTACCGAGGAGCCCTTACTCTCCACAACTAGAGAAAACCCACACAGCAATGAAGACCCAGCACGGCTATAAATAAATAAATAAAATTATTTCTTAAAAAGCAAGCAAACACAAAGAAAACACATAGGTATCAAAAACACACCTGTGAGGAAGGTATTCTTTTCTTTGTAGTTGTATAGAGTCACCAAGGCTCAAAAGAATAAGTAAGTTATCCAGTATTGAGCGATGAATAAGTATCACATACAGGATCTAGTTCTAGGTAAAGAAAGTGAAAGTGAAGTCGCTCAATCCTGTCTGACTCTTTGCGACCCCATGGGCTGTAGCCTACCATGCTCCTCTGTCCATGGGATTTTCCAGGCAAGAGTACTGGAGTGGGTTGCCATTTCCTTCTCCAGGAGATCTTCCCGACCCAGGGATCGAACCCAGGTCTCCTACATTTTAGGCAGATGCTTTACCATCTAGGTCAAATCCTATGGCCTTATAATTAATTGTACACCTAAAAAATCTTCTCAGGAAGAGATTTCAGTACTAGAATAGCTACCAACATCCAGGGATTTATGAACCAAAAAGTCATGAAGCAAAGTCTTTACTCTCCATTTCAGAAATGGTATGTAGGCCTATAGGATTCACAAAATATAATTGTCAAAAATCCGTTGATAAATTTGAAATTGTGATTCTGAGAGGTCTCATAGAACTAAACTATGATATTTCACTGGTTTCCTCCCAGTCGTGTGGTTCATGAATGCTCTGACTTAATATTTGAGCACTTAAATTAGGCTATCTGGAAAGGGATGTTTGGAAGTATTATCTTAGAATAGAAAATGTACTGGCCATTGATCCAAAGCAGATACAATCATTTATTACTCTTCAGCTGACAAACATAAACTTTTGACCATGGTTTTCAACTTGTTCTTTACTTATTACTACATCCTTGTCCATCAGTAAATCTCTTGGGGTGAAACTATGTTGGATCATTTTTTACATAATTTCCAAGCTCCAAGTGATACAACAGAAGCAACTAATAGAGTATGCTCCCTACTGAAATTTTAAATTGCTTTAGTGCGCACTATTCAGATTTAAACTGTACAGTAATATATCGTGTTGGTAGATAGTCTCTGAAGCACATCAAAGATTTTTCTTTCTCTTTTTTATTATTAAGTAAAGTCTAACAGAAACATATTGTTGGAATCCATTACAGACTGATTTACCATATATTTTAACTAGGGTTGGTGGAGTGAGGATGTTAACACCTTGGTTAACTGTTTGCTTCAAGGACAGGTACTTAGATTTTCTCATACAATGTTGTTTTAATTTTGGGAAACCAGTACCAGTGGTTCCCAATTGTAACACTGTGAATAGTATATGACATTAGGTAACTAACTACATAACTATACATGAAAAGTCCAATAGAACATGTTTAGTCGATCAAAGAATTGCTCTGCCACGTAATATTAGCTTTTCTTAGAAATTCTGTTAGGTTCAACTAATATGTGTTTTTTTAATATATCTTAGAAGAGAAGCTCATATACTAGTAATAGAAAGTTACTAATACTTAGTAAAACATTAGTTGGGGTAGAAAAAAAGTAATGTTCAAAGATATATTTAACAATTATATAAACAGCTTTAATGTGTACACTGGTGGTCTAGCAACACTCACTGTTAATCTGAATCACATATGAATGCCTGAGTCTCACCATAGAATTTTATTTTTTCCTTTGGTCAAGGTTTGGGTCTGAGTAGAGACACTTTTTAATTTTTTTATCCTCCCTAGGTAAGTTGAATGTGCAAGCAGAGTTGAGAACTACTGGTCCTATGTAAAATCAAAGAGATGAACTAAGAACAGGCCCTGAATCCTGGCAGTAGATGGAAAATGATTTTTAGGAGAAACACTCCCTTGATAAAATAGGTTATTTACTGTCCAATTTCAAGTACCTGGCAATTTTCCAGTCTCCTAATCACCTTCCTTATTTCTTTTTTTTTTTTAGCAATTAATTTCCACTGGGAAACATCTGTCCACTGTTTAACAAGGTATTTACCATAGAAACATTTAACAGTGATTCACAGAGCCAGTCTACAGATTTTGAAGAAAGAAAAGCATTTTTGAGAGGTAGCAATTTCCCTAACTCTACCAATAGCCCTCAGAAGCCATGCTAATAAGTTCACAAAACACTGATAATTCTTAATGAGTTTTACAAATATGTGAAGCAAACTGAGTAAAAAGCCCTATTTTTTTTTTTTTTCTTTTTGGAATGAAATTGAGGTAAAGAGTTACAAGGGAGAAACAGAAAAAATAAATAAGCAAATAGCATTTTGCTTGCTTGTCTATCTTGTGTAAGGACTGTTTCCTAGTTGTACAATCTGAAATCCAAAAATGTTTTCCACAGTAATGGTACAAGATGAGAAAAAATATTCCAGAGCCTGCCTTGACTGAGTTCTCTTCCTCCTTCCATGGCACTGTCTTAGAAAATGAAAGGGCAATAGAGAAGAGAGAAGATAACAGGCCACCAAGCTTTGTCTTGGTTAAGGGGACTTAGTCTATAACTTTGGGGTAAGGGAAAGAAGAATCTGCTCCCCATGTCAAAAGAGAAATACCATGAGCAAGATTTTTTTTAATTGCAAGGTTGTTTTTTTTTTTCTTCTTTTTTTTAATGATCAGAGAAAAATCTGTATTTTGTAAAAGGCAGTAAAAATTTATCCTGGCCCAGAGAAATGAAAACATGGGAAACAAATTTTCCATAAATGTTTTGCACTATAAAACAATAATATAATTCAACAGAACAAGATACATAGGTATGTTAACGAAAAACCAAGAAGTAAAGGCAAACTAAAGACAAGAACAAAAGGACCAAGATAACCACAAAAATGCTGGAAAAAAAATTAGAATTACAAGAAATATATCAGAGAAAAATCTGTATTTTGTAAAAGGCAGTAAAAATTTATCCTGGCCCAGAGAAATGAAAACATGGGAAACAAATTTTCCATAAATGTTTTGCACTATAAAACAATAATATAATTCAACAGAACAAGATACATAGGTATGTTAACGAAAAACCAAGAAGTAAAGGCAAACTAAAGACAAGAACAAAAGGACCAAGATAACCACAAAAATGCTGGAAAAAAAATTAGAATGACAAGAAATATATCAGCATTTGAAAATAAATTGCTATCATTGACTAAAGATTTCAGATAACTGCAGCAACCATATATGAAAAAGACAGAGATTCAATCCATCAGAAGAAGCAAAATGGATCTCGCTGAAGCATTATTGATTTCCCCAGAACAGACAGCATAACAAATTAACCAAAAATTAAAAAATCAAAAATTTAGAAATATAATATGAACATTTTCTAAAAAAAAAGAACTAATCTGCAGCATGAAATAGCATTTTTAGTTCTAGAAAAATTCCATATACATTTGTTAATTGATTTGTTAAATCAAATATTAATTCTAATTGATTTGCTAAATCTGTAGAAAGAGAATATTTTGGGCATCCATGGAGAGAAAGAAAATCTTACAAAAGAGTCAAAACACACTGCCCCTGAGACAGTTCTCAGCAACATTCATTAAATGTATCAGCCTGATACATTAAAATAATCACTACTGAACCCTGAAATGAAGAGTGATCCAACTACCTTATCTGACAAGTTACAGTTCACTATAAAGCAACTATTTTTCTTGATACTAGTAATAATTCCCTGGTTAGAGAAAAATCCACCAACAAAAAAAACCTAGAAATAATTTAAATATTAAAATATTAATAATTAACAAGAAAGAAAACAATTACTGTGTCCAAAAGACTTAGGTAGAATTAGAAAGAATGAAATAATGCCATTTGCAATAACATTGATGGACCTGGAGATTATCATGCTAAGTGAAGTAAGTCAGACAAAGACAAATATATGACATCACTTATATGCAGAATCGTTAACAAATGATACAAATGGGCAAACAGAAACAGACCCACAGACTTAGAGAATGAAATTATTGTTACTGGGGAAGAGCAGGGAGATTGGTGGGGAAGAGGGATAGATTGGAGATTGGAACTTATATGTACACACTGCTAATTTAAAATAGATAACCAACAAGGACCTACTGTATAGCACAGTGAACTCTGTTTAATATCCTATAATAACCTAAATGGTAAAAGAATTTGAACAGAATAGATACATGTATACATAAAACTGACTCATTTTGCTGAAACTAGCACAGTGCTGTTAATCAACTATACTTCAATACCAAAAAAAAATATTTAGACTATTGAATATAGTGAGCTGCTGAAAAAATTTGATTATGCACAGTAGTATACAAATGCTGTCAACTTAGATTCTACAAAACTGAAACATAACTAACAAAAATACAAGTTTTTCACAGAGGGAAGTCAACATGACTTTCTGTAATTGAAATTGATCGGTTCAGCTCAGCCGCTCAGTCGTGTCTGACTATTTGTGACCCCATGGACTGCAGCATGCCAGGCTTCCCTGTCTATCACCAACTCTGGGAGCTTACTCAAATTCATGCCCATTGAGCCAGCAATGCCATCCAACCTTCTCATCCTCTGTCGGCCCCTTCTCCTGCCCTCAATCTTTTCCAGCATCAGGGTCTTTACTAGTGAGTCAGTTCTTCCCATCTGGTCACCAAAGTATTGGAGTATCAGCCTCAGCATCAGTCCTTCCAACGAATATTCAGGACTGATTTCCTTTAGGATGAACTGGTTGGATCTACTTGCAGTCCAAGGGACTCTCAAGAGTCTTCTCCAACATCACAGTTCAAAAGCATCAATTATTCCGCACTCAGCCTTCTTTATAGTCTAACTCTCACGTCCATACATGACTACTGGAAAAACCATAGCTTTGTCTAGATGGACCTTTGTTGGCAAAGTAATGTTTCTGGTTTTTAATATACTATCTAGGTTGGTCAAAGTGTTCCTTCCAAGGAGCAATCAATCTTTTAATTTCATGTCTTCAGTTACCATCTGCAGGGATTTTGGAGCCCAAGAAAATAAAGTCTCTCATAGTTTCCATTGTTTCCCCATCTATTTGCCACAAAGTGATGGGACCAGATGCCATGATCTTAGTTTTCTGAATGTTGAGCTTTAAGCCAACTTTTTGACTCTCCTCTTTCACTTTCATCAAGAGGCTCTTTAGTTCTTCCCCACTTTCTGCCACAAGGGTGGTGTCATCTGCATATCTGAAGCTATTGATATTTCTCCCAGCAATATTGATTCCAGCTTGTGCTTTATCCAGCCTGGGATTTTGCATAATGTACTCTGCATATAAGTTAAATAAGCAGGGTGAAAATATACAGCTGTGATGTACTCCTTTCCCGATTTGGAACCAGTCTGTTGTTCTAAGTGTTGGAACCAGTCTGCCAAGTTCTAAGTGTTGCTTCTTGACCTGCATACAGATTTCTCAGGAGGCAGGTCAGGTGGTCTGGTATTCCCATCACTTGAAGAAATTTCCACAGTTTGCTGTGATCCACGCAAAGGCTTTGGCATAGTCAATAAAGCAAAATAGATATTTTCTGGAACTCTTACTTTTTTGACGATCCTTGGATGTTGGGAATTTGATATTTGCTTCCTCTGCCTTTTCTAAATCCAACTTGAACATCTGGAAGTTTATGGTTCATGTACTATTGAAGCCTGGTTTGGAGTATTTTGAGGATTACTTTGCTAGCATGTGAGATGAATGAGCATGTGAATGCACAGAACTATACAGAAAAGATCTTCATGACCCAGATAATCACAATGGTGTGACTCACCTAGAGCCAGATGTCCTGGAATGGGAAGTCAAGTAAGACTTAAGAAATATCACTTCAAACAAAACTAGTGGAGGTAATGGAATTCCAGTTGAGCTATTTCAAATCCTAAAAGATGATGCTGTGCAAGTGCTGCATTCAATATGCCAGCAAATTTGGAAAACTCAGCAGTGGCCACAGGACTGGAAAAAGTCAGTTTTCTTTCCAATCCCAGAGAAAGTCAGTGCCAAAGAATGTTCAACCTATAGCACAACTGGACTCATCTCACATGCTAGCATAATAATTGAAATTGATAGTTAGAAACTAATGACTTCAACTGCTTAATACAAAATCTGTTTTCTTAATTTTATAAGGTTCTTTTAAGAAACACATCATTTGATGAAGAAATATTCAAATATTGGCAGTTTCTTCAAGTTTTCTTCATATTTTTAAAAAATATATCTAGTACTTCTTTCTATTTAAAAAAAGTATAAAACTGTATCTTCTCTCTCTAGGCATGAAGAAAATGATGATTGGAATGATGCCATTTTAGGTGCAGGAATTCTGAATTGCTTACATTATTTATAAAGATTAGTTTTATTTGTTTATACAAAAATATTTTAAAAATTGGCTTCAAACTGTAGCTCTAAATTATAGATTTTTGTACCATTGGATTGTTGCTGTTTGGTTGCTATATTGTGTTTGATTCTTTGTAATGCCATGGTCTGTAGCATGCCAGGCTCCTCTGTCCTTGGGATTTTCCAGGCAAGAATACTGAAGTGGGTTGATATTTCCTTCTTCAGGAGATCTTCCCCACCCAGGGATTGAACTCATGTTTCCTGCATTGTCAGGCAGATTCTTTACCACTGAGGCATTGATTACTTACATATCTTTGTATAACTCTGATAAAATAATCAAAAAAGGAGTTTGTATAAAATCAATATCTAAGAATTTAGTGATAAAATTATTACTATTAATAATCATATTAATATTGATTGTATCGTTATTATTATGTAGGCCTATGCCAATTACTATGCAGGTAATATCTCTTATTAGGTAGTATTACCTACCCTTCTGAGTCAGTGGTCTCCAATAAGGTTCCTTCTGCCCCATGTGGCCTGCATCAATGGGATGAGACCTAGTTCAGTATAGAAGCAAAGGAAACAGATGCATTTTGCTGTAGATCTGAAGCTAATGCAACATTATAAATCTACTATACTCCAATAAAATTTTTTTAAAAAGGAAGAAACTAAAGAAAGCTTTGTTCTTTCTTCAAAGAACGGAGAAGTACAAGTTCCAAATTCTTGCTCTACAATCTACAAGTTCCTGCTCTTTGAAAGGCAGTCCGTGGCAGGGCCTCTTCCCAGGGAACTCCTTTGAGGGGAGGGTGCAGAGGGGCTGCGCTGCTCATGCTCCTGATCTTGGGGCCTGGTTCCCACGCAGAGTCTCAGCACAGAAGTTACTCCACCGCCATCTTGAAATGCCGTCACAGCTGTTTCTCGGTGAGCAGCATCAGATGTTAAGTCCTCTGCATGCGGCCCCCTATGCGCAAGTGAAACTAAATGAAGCATAAAAGGAAAAGAAATCAAAAGGTCAGGCTTTATTTCATTACCCAGATTCTATTTTTATTCTCCAGGACTTGCTAATGGGCTTTGCTGGTGATACATCCCTCCTTGTCTTTTTTGAAGAGTCTGAGGGGCAACAGGTCCATATTCTGTAATAGTTTTCTGCTGGGTTTGGGTGTTGTGATAATCCCCAGGGAGAGGAGCATAGCATCTCCTCTGAGGCTGCCTTTAGATATGCTATCAGCAGGGGTTAGTTCTAAATGGTTCTTTCCCTGAGCAACCATCATTTGGAGTTTTACAGATCTAACATTTTGGAGATAAAGGGTGCCAGACAGTCTAGGATGCATAGCACAAATATTAGCAACAGAATAATGGTCCTAAGGAGCCCAGGAAAGATACAAATTGAGTGATGTTAGGGAGCCCCTCTTTTATTCACTGGCTCCAAAAGTGTTTGGCCAAATTAGGCTGACTGGTTTCTGCCAACCAAGTAACTTTTTCTTGTAGCCTATCCCCACTTTCTTCATTTGGGCCACTTATATCAATGTAAGAAAACAGCCTAATGTGTTGGCCAGTACACAGGCCCCTCCCAGGCCCTTCTGTCTTCCTGTATCTCCTGGAGTTACAGTACTCCAGATCCAGGTGCCAGGTGCAAGGCCTCTGTATGTGGTATTCTGTGAACACTAATAAAACAAAGAAGGTTAGACTTAATTACCCAGATTTTACTTTTAGTTCGCAGAAATTGTTAACAGGCTGGTAACAGTAGCAAAACACCTTTATAGCTATTTTTGGATGAGTCCTTTTACCACACACAAAAATACCATTAAGTAAATAAAGAGGAAATAGTAGGAGGAGAGGAGAAAAGATTTGATGAATATTTGTTCCATGAATGAATGAAATTAACTTTCAACTATGTAGCACAAGTTTATTCTCCAAGATAGATTAGTTAGAAAATAAACAACTAGGAAGGAGAACTTATTGACTTGCTGCGCAAGGCCTTTAGATATAAAGCAATTAACTATTGAAAGACATTTATTCAAAATACAATTACATAGAGTTTGGACCAGTTGATCTCTGGAATTTCTTCTATATGGTATTTAATGGATTCTTCATATTTTTCACTAAGGGCACCCAGTCCTCATTTGTAATAATAAAACCATATCAACATATAAAGGGCTTCCCAGGTGGCTCAGATGGTAAAGTGTCTGCCCGCAATGTGAGAGACCTGGGTTTGATCCCTGGGTTGGGAAGATCCTCTGGAGAAGGAAATGGCAACCCACTCCAGTACTCTTGCCTGGAAAATTCTATGATGGAGAAGCCTGGTAGGCTACAGTCCATGGGGCTGCAAAGAGTCAGACACTACTGAGTGATTTCACTTTCTTTCTTTCTTATCAATATATAAAGTATGTTGCTACATATACTCATATTTCCTACTAAGGAATATGGGAGTAAATCATGAGTTTATAGGAGGTTTTAGTTTCTCCTATAAAAATATTGTCATTATCCTGTAAGGCATGGTCAAGATGTTGATTTCACAGAATTTTTTTTTTTTTGGAAACAAATTCAGGATGAGCATCCACAGGCAGGGATACTAGCAGATTTATTCAACATGGAACATACTGGATTCCTGGCCACAGAGTCCACATGCAAGGGAAACCCAATAAAAGCCACAAGTCTTCCTTGTTACCTTCAATATAATCTAAGAGCTACTGATGAGCAGAGCAGTGTCAATGATGTAATATCCCTGCCTAAAGTCCACATGCTTCTCCCATAGAACACTGGCCTCAGAAGCCCAGGATTGCAGTTTATTCAGAGGAAAACTTGCATAGTGAGCTAACTGGTTGTATGATGGAAAAAAAAGAGCTGCCTGTTTAAAAGCATAATATATTACAATGTTCGACAAAACAGATATTCTGAAAACAGGTTTCAAAAATGAGAGTTCACTGCTTAATGCTGTTTATAAGGATTCTCAGAGAAAACAAGTTTTTCTCAAGTGGCACATTTTCTCTGAAAGTTCAAAATGAGTTATACAATATGCTAGGATATAATAGTATTTAAGTATGCATATGTTAAATTATTTAATTACATGTAATGAAATGGCTCATAAACTTAATGGAAGGGACAGTACATATTAAAATGCTGATAATATAGTTTTCCTAAGAAAAATTTATCACAGATGGAAATGGGCAAGAAGGTGGATGACATGTGTTTTCACACAGAAATGTGGATTCACTCAAAGTTTAGGGAAATGTATTGATCTTTTCAATTCACTATAGCTGTTGATTAAAGGTCTCAGATTTAGTGAAGTTAAATGTTAGCTTTTTGATTTTTGCCCTGTAGAAATGCAAATCATTTCAATTTGATGGAAGGGATAACTCAAAGTTTGTATTTTATTGCCTTTTTAGATATTAATCAGTTTTAAAATTAATAAAAAAATCTAACCTAGCATTTTTTAAAGTTGCTTATAAATAACTAGTTTCTCAAATGTTAATGTTTTCCTCACAAACAATACTTGTTGAGCACCATATTTATTTGTATTAATTTGCTGTTTGTATGAGTTTCACAGTTTTGCCTTTGAAAAATTATACTTTAACTGCCCTAAATTCAGATATCAAATCAATAATAGCTTCTTAATATTTTACTCCTTAAGAGGCTTTCTGTAATACCAGATCTGGTACTTTATTTATATTGTTGCTTCCTTCAAATCCTTTTGTCTACAGGATATAGCTCAAACTGTTTTAGAAATAATTCTAGTACACAAAATTTAACTTCTGCCCGTCTTTCCAGGATTCTCTCTTGCTCTGTTTACCCTCAAATTCTATACCCCAGCATTATTGATTTGTTAATATTTACTCTAAACATGCCTAGATGTTTCATGGAGTCATTATGGTTTAGCTATTATTTCATCTGGGAATGCCTTTCTTCTAGCATCTGACCCACCCTTTGTCATCTTTCCAAAAATATCAAATATCATTTTTAATGTAAAATGTTTCTGGACTAATCACCTCAAAATGCCCCAAGTGAGAGGGTAACAGGCAGGAAGGCCAGGGGTCTCCAAACGGAGGAAATAGCCTGCGAGTGTCAGACATTTTATCTCTCTTAAGCAGCAGGAGGAAACAAACTAGCGATATTTTTTCCTTCTCCATACAAATTTAAAAGGAGGTTTCTCTTAAAATTCTGTGTTGCCATAATGACACCTGGTTTCACCTGAAGTTAACCATTGCCTTTTCTTATGGAAATGTTTATCTTAAGCTATGTAAATAACACTATTTGTATGGTGCTCTGCCCTTCTTTTCTGATGCATAACTCTCTGGAACAGAGGAGACATCTGATTCACATTTATTGAAAACTGAAAGAATCATAGAGGATATGAACTGGGGAGACATTCATGTGGCTTAACATCATAATGTGAAAACTGGAAAGGATTTTAGAAATCAGCTAGGTATGACACCCTCAGTGAGTAATCCACCTAAATTCTACATTTTAAGCACTAAGGATGGAAGGTATAAATGTTTCTATTTACTCACTCAATGATCCCCAATCCTCATTTTATATAAAGAAATTAAGGCCTAAAAAGAAAGCAAATTGTTCATGGTCATATAAAAATTCAGTGACAGAATGGGGGTTAGCTCTTTTATCTTGAATCCAAAACAAGTATTCTTAAAACCAGTACCCAGGACATGAAGTATTTTTTCAAAAGGTCCTCTTGTTGAATTTAATTCTGATGAATTAGCTTTGCCTTTAGAGAACTGCATTTATAGACAGGCCTGAGCATGGGTAGATTATCCCTTATACCACATTGCATTTTCAGTATCCCCAAAGACTTCCTGACCTTTTAATTTCAGTTTGTTAACTCTCTGGGATGAGCATATCACGATCAGAGTATCACCAGGAGTCATTTTAGTTTTCTTTGGAGACAAAGTAACATTACAGAGATCAGCTTTTGCTAATAACTTGACCTTTCAGTTCAGTGAGACACACTGGTAGCATGTGAGAGTTCTTTAAGAAGGGGAAAAAATGAAAAAGGAAATATCAAGAGGTTTATGTTTTCCTGTTAAGACTTCTGACCAATTTACTACCGTGGTGTACAGTAAGAAAGACTAATAAACTCCGTTTTTATTTTTGTATATAGAGTTACAAAGCATTTTCTGTTTATTTAGTTTAGGTGGGTCATGACCAAATTTAAAAAGAAAAATAAATTCTTACTAAAAGCAACCAGGCTTTTGAAATAGTGGTATAAAGGAAAACTGTTTGGAGTAGTCTTAGGAAGTATAATAGAAACAGAGTTGTTAATTATACAAACATGGTTCTGATGTTTATAGACTTTAAAGGACTTCATGATGAAATCAATTTAAACTAATAAATAATTATTTCCAGATATATCATCCTAACATTTAAATTATTTGTATGAGTGTTATAAAGACTGTTCCTTAGGGATAAAACATAGCATTAGTTGATAATGAATGCTGAAACTGAATAGAAGATACTATGTTTAGAAGAAACGAAGACTTACATTTGCTAACAGGATGTACGATCATCTGCCAGTTTTACAGTACAAAATATTTGTGATTCACTTTCCCTCTTTGCTCTCTTCCTCCTTTAACCCAACCTCTTTGCTATGCTCCTTGTTCTTTGCTCAAGAATTGTGTGTGTTGCTGCTAATGTGTTTCCAGAATAAATGAAAGAAGAAGGGGATCAAGAAAGTTATTATTTTAGCTAAGAAAATAATGAACTATTTCATGGTTGCAAACATATTCATCTGTAAGCTGTAGACTTTATTCTGTTGGTAACATAATAACTAAAATCTAGTTATATACCACTGAGAATATAGGATTCTGTACTGTAATGTACATGGATTTACAAACAAGATTATTTTTAAAGCTGTATTGACTTCATTGATTTTCATAAGGGTATGTAATGGGGTTTTTATTGCAACTTACAGTTAAACAGTTGAAATACCTTAGGGCATGTTTTTCTTACTGTAGTGACAGAAGCAAAAGGTGGAATGTGGCACCACTAACCTTAAAACTATTGGATTTCATTGGTTTGTGCTTTAAACATTTATTATTTAATATGTGGTTATAATATTTATTTACTAACATATAGGACACAAATAGAACATTTTTTTACATTTCAAAATTAATGTCCTTATATTAATAAGTTCTGTATTTCAAGATTTATTTTTAAATAATTTTTTTTAGGTGAGCTAGAAGTAAATAACTCATACGTTTTAACAATAACTATGCTACTTAAGTTTTCCTCTGAAATATGGCCAGCTGTAATTCTTTACCGGACTAGCATACACACACATGTGTTCACAAATGCA
>SJYT01036843.1:203213-337360 GCA_006410635.1 Cephalophus harveyi | reverse complement strand
GCTTCTTCCAGCCCAGCGTTTCTCATGATGTACTCTGCATATAAGTTAAATAAGCAGAGTGACAATATACAGACTTGACGTACTCCTTTTCTTATTTGGAACCAGTCTGTTGTTCCATGTCCAGTTCTAACTGTTGCTTCCTGACCTGCATATAGGTTTTATACACGATAATGTATATATGTCAATGTTACTTTCTCCATTCGTCTCAGCCATAAAAAGGAACAAATGTGAGTCAGTGGTAGTGAGGTAGATGAACCTGAAGCCTATCATACAGGGTGAAATAAGTCAGGAAGAGAAAAACAAACAAATACCATATACTAAAGCTTATGGAATCTAGAAAAATGGTACTGATAAACCTACTTGCAGGGAAGGAATGGAGATGCAGAAATGGAGAACAGACTTGCGGTCATTTGTTTCTTTTAATACCCCAGAATAAATCTCCTTTTCTGTTGTGAGAGTAAGTGATCTGAAATTTCTTTTTTTATGCATGTTTTTCAGAGGTGGTATCACGAAATGGTCAGACAGTCTGTGTCAGGCGAACAGCTTTCCAGGTGGGCTTCTGGTTGAGGGCAGATGTCTTTGGGGTTGTTTGTATTAATACTTGAATGCTTTGGATGGGAAGTCAAGGGGTCATCCTCTCAGGCAGAGGACTGTGGCGAATTTAGACACACCTTTGGACCCAGGGCTAGGAGAACTTGGTTCTCATGCCGGGACCAGTGACCCACTAGCTGCGTGGGCAAGTCAGTTTGTTTGCCCGAGCCTCCCTGCTTCCTTCTGTGAAGTTAGGGTGTCCACTCCTCTGTGTGGTTGCCTCCAACACTGTGTTTTTGTGAGCTGGAGCTCACACATTTGAAGCAGGAAGTCAGAAAGGGTCATCTGAGCTGCATTCCTGTGTGGCTGGGGAGGCTGAGAGAGGCCGCCGTGTGGCAGGGACAGAGTCCCAGCAGGGCCAGCCTGGACTTCAGGTTCCCCAAAGGCTCCATAGTCTTAGATGTGTCTAACCTTTCTCTTTGAAAGGCAGACTTCAAGCCTGCTCTCTGTTGCAGTTAGGTGGTCTTACTGTCTTAGACTTATTTACTCAGATTCTCCTTAGAAATTGATCATTTTAAGAAAGTTCCTTAAAGAAGATAAAAGCTCTCCTCCAAGATGGGCCCCAGATTTTTTTCCCCCAACCTGATAAATTGTCATTTTCTTCAGGGCAGCAATGGAGAAACAGACATAGAGAACAGACTTATGGACATGGGGAGAGGGGAGGAGATGGTGAGATGTGTGGAGAGAGTAACATGGAAACTTACAATGCCATATATAAAACAGATAGCCAGTGGGAATTTGCTGTGTGACTCAGGGAACTCAAGCAGGGGCTCTGTGACGATCTAGAAGGATGGGATGGGGCGGGAGATGGGAGGGAGGTTCAGGACGGAGGGGACATGGGTGTACCTGAGGTTGATTCTTGTTGATATGTGACAGAAAACCACAAAATTCTGTGAAGCAATTATCCTTCAACTAAAAAAATGAAGAAAGTGGCAAAAAGATGTCATTTCCTCACATCGTATTCGTCTATTCACTTATTCTTTCATTTTTTAGATGAAAAAAAATTTATTGAAGTATAGTCAATTTACAATGTTATGTTAGTGTCAAATATACAGCAAAATGATTCAGTTTTGTACACACACCCACCCACACACACTTTTTTTTAATATTCTTTTCCATTATACAAGATATTGAATGTAGTTCCCTGTGCCATACAGTAGGATCTTGTTGTTTATCTATTTTATATATAGTTCAGTTCAGTTCAGTCGCTCAGTCATGTCCGACTCTTTGTGACCCCATGAATCGCAGCACCCCCTGTCCATCACCAACTCCCGGAGTTCACTCAGACTCACGTCCATCGAGTCAGTGATGCCATCCAACCATCTCATCCTCTGTCATCCCCTTCTCCTCCTGCCCTCAATCCCTCCCAGCATCAAAGTCTTTTCCATGTAGTCATAAGGGATTTGATTTAGGTCATACAGCTTCCCTGGTGGTGCAGAGGTTAAAGTGTCTGCCTGCAATGTGGGAGACCTGGGTTCGATCCCTGGGTCGGGAAGATCCCCTGGAGAAGGAAATGGCAACCCTTCTAGTATTCTTGCCTAGAGAATCCCATGGATGGAGGAGCTTGGTGGGCTACAGTCCACAGGTCACAAAGAGTCAGACATGACTGAGCGACTTCACATATCTGAATGATCTAGTGGTTTTCCCTACTTTCTTCAATTTAAACCTGAATTTGGCAATAAGGAGTTCATGATCTGAGCCACAGTCAGCTCCTGGTCTTGTTTTTGCTGACTGTATAGAGCTTCTGCATTTTTGACTGCAAAGAATATAATCAATCTGATTTCATTATTGACTATCTGGTGACGTTCATGTGTAGAGTTGTCTCTTGTGTTGTTGGAAGAGGGTGTTTGCTATGACTAGTGGGTTCTTGTGGCACAACTCTGCTAGCCTTTATCCTGCTTCATTTTGTATTCCAAGGCCAAATTTCCCTGTTACTCCAGGTATCTCTTGACTTCTTACTTTTCCATTCCAGTCCCTGATAATGAAAAGGGCATCTTTTGCGGGTGTTAGTTTTAGAAGGTCTTGTAGGTCTTCATAGAACTGTTCAACTTCTTCAGCATTATTGGTTGGGGCATAGACTTGGATTACTGTAATATTGAATGGTTTGCCTTGGAAACAAACAGAGATCATTCTGTCATAGTTGAGATTACATCCACGTCTACATTTTGGACTCTTTTGTTGACTCTGAGGGCTATTTCTTTTCTTCTATGGGATTCTTGCCCACAGTAGTAGATATAATGGTCATAGTTAAATTCACCCATTCCAGTCCATTTTATTTCACTGATTCCTAAAATGTCAGTGTTCACTCTTGCCAGCTCCTATTTGACCACTTCCAATTTACCTTGATTCATGGAGTTAACATTCCAGGTTCCTATGTAATATTGTACTCTACAGCATTGGACCACACCGCTTCCACCAGTCACATCCACACCTAGGATTTGTTTTTGCTTTGGCTCTGTCTCTTAATTCTTTCTGGAGTTATTTCTCCACTGTTCTCCAGTAGCATATTGGGCACCTACCAACCTGGGGAGTTCATCTTTCAGTATCCTATCTTTTTGCCTTTTCATACTGTTCATGGGGTTCTCAAAGCAAGAAAGCTGAAGTAGTTTTCCATTGCCTTCTCCAGTGGACTATGTTTTGTCAGAACTCTCCCACCATGACCCGTCCATCTTGGGTGGCTCTACACGGCATGGCTCATAGTTTCATAGAGTTAGACAAGGCTGTGGTCCATGTGATCAGATTGGTTAGTTTTCTGTAGTTGTGGTTTTCATTTGTCTGCCCTCTGAGGAATAAGGATAAGAGGCTTATGGAAGCTTCCTGATGGGAGAGACTGACTGTGGGAGAAACTGGGTATTATTCTGATGGGCGGAGTCATGTTCAGTAAATCATTCATTCAATTTCCTGTTGATGGGTAGAGTTGTGTTCCCTCCCAGCTGTTTGTCCTGAGACCAAACTATGGTGGAGCTAGTGAAGATAATGGTGACCTCCTTCAAAAGATCCCATGCAGGCACTGCTGAACTCAGTGCCCCCGACCCTGCAACAGGCCGCTGCCAACCCATGCCTCCACCGGAGACTCCTGGACACTCACAGGAATGAGTGATACTAATTAAAATGTCAGCAAATTTGGAAAACACAGCAATGGCTGCAAGACTGGAAAAATCAGTTTTTATTCCAATCCCATAGAAGAGCAATGCCAAAGAATGTTCAAACAACTGTACAACTGTGCTCATTTTGCATGCTAGTAAGGATATGCTCAAAATTCTTCAAGCTAGGCTTCAGCAATATGTGAACTGAGAAGTTCCAGACATACAAGCTGGATTTAGAATAGGCAGAGGAGCTAGAAACCAAATTCCCAGTGTTCACTGGATCAGAGAGAAAGCAAAGGAATTCCAGAAAAATATCTTCTTCATTGACTACACTAAAGCTTTTGACTGTGTGAATCACAGCAAAGTGTGGAAAATTCTTGAAAGATAGAAATACCAAACCAGCTTAATTGTCTTCTGAGAAACCTGATGTCGGTCAAAAAGAAACAGAGCTGGACATGGAACCTCTGACTGGTTCAAAATTGGGAAAGGAGTAAGACAAGGCTGCATATTGTCACCCTGCTTATTTAACTTATATGTAATGTACATCATGCAAAATGCTAAGCTGGATGAATCACAAGCTGAAGTCAAGATTGCTGGGAGAAATGTCAATAACCTGATATGCAAATGATACCACTCTAATTGTAGAAAGTGAAGAGGAACTAAAGAGCTTCTTGAGGGTGAAAGAGGAGAGTGAAAAAGCTGACTTGAAACTCAGCATTAAAAACACTAAGATTATGGCATCTGGACCAATCATTTCATGGGAAACAGAAGGGGGGGAAAGTGGAAGAAGTAATAGACTTTATTTGGGGGACTCCAAAATCACTACAAATGGTGACTGCAGCCACAAAACTAAAAGACACTTGCTCCTTGGAAGGAAAGCTATGATGGACCTAGAGAGTATATTAAAAAGCAGAGACTTCACTTTGCTGACAAAAGCATATATAGTCAAAGCTATGGTTTTTCCAGTATTAATGTGCAGATGTCAGAGCTGGACCATAAAGAAAACTGAATGTCAAAGAATTGATGCTTTCAAACTGTGGTACTAGAAAAGACTCGAGAGCCCCTTGGACTGCAAGAAAATCAAACCAGTCCATCCTAAAGGAAATCAACCCTGAATATTCATTGGAAGGACTAATACTGAAGCAGAAGCTCCAATACTTTGGCCACCTGATGCAAAGAGCCAACTCACTGGAAAAGACCCTGATGCTGGGAAAGATTGAGGGCAGGAGGAGAAGGGTGGGGCAGAGGATGAGATGGTTGGACAGCATCACCGACACAATGGACCTGAGTCTGAGCAAACTCTTGCATGTGGGTCAAGAAGAAAGATAGTGAAGGACAGGGGAACCTAGCATGCTGTAGTCCCTAGGGTCGCTAAGAGTCGGACACAGCTTACTGTCTGAACAACAACCACTTCAAACTAAAATTAGATAGCCAATTTATGTCAATAAAGCTGGAAAAATTAATAATACATAACCTTCCCGCCCCCCCCCCAAATAAATGTTCATTGGATCATAGAGAAAAGCAAAGGACTTCCGGAAAAACACATGTGGGATGTTTTCATTGGAGAATTTCTACAAAACATTTAAAGAAGAACTAAAAACAATTTTAGGTGATGTTTTCCAGAAAACAGAAGAGGGAAAACACATCCCAGTGCATCTTATGATACATAATTGCTAATATCACAAAGATTAACCATTCTATGTACTAATGATATGCAGGAGTTGAAATTAAAACACAATTATCATTACAATTATTTCAATACTTAGATACGCACTCTAAAAGTGTATACTTAAAAAAGGTCCAGGTTTTCTATGCTGAAAATTACAAAATGCTGTTAAGTCAAAGAACAGAATATAAATGTTTATGGACTGAAAAATCCAACATATTAAAGATGTCAATTCACCAAGTTTATATATATATTAAGTACAATTCCTCTCAAAATCCTAGTGAGTTTTTTTCTCGAGACAGGCAAGATTATTATATGATTTATATGGAAAGGCACAGGTAACAGCTAAAACAGTCTTGACAAAGAAGAGTGTAGTGGAAGGCATACCTCTCCCTGATGTTAAGGCTTACTGCTCAGCTGTAGTTACTGAGTGTCTGTGGTATTAGTGGTGGAACAGGTACATAGACCAACAGAACCAAATGGAGAACCCAGAAACAGACGTAAGCAAGTGTCCAGTTGACTTTCTACAAAAGTGAGAGATAAAGTGGAGAGAACAGCCTTTTCAACAAATGATACAGGAAGACTCAGACATCCATAAGCAAAAAAAAAAAAAAGATCATAAAGTTAAAAGCAAAATGTAAACATATAAGTCCTTGGGAAAAGCAAAATCATTCCTCTATTTTATGCAGTGTAACTACATAGGTCACTTCCCTGTCTGTTGAACAGTTTATTTGCCTTCATTTCTTTTGAGAAGCAGGACAGAGTTTGAATGAGAATGGTAACAATAGCCCCCATCTTGAAGGAAGTCAGAAGGATTAAGTACATACACGGCTGATTCACTTTGCTGTACAGCAGAAACTAACACAACATTGTAAAGCAACTATACTTCAATTAAACAAACCAAAAAATTCAACAAAAGGTGGAACAAAAAAATAAAAGATACCAGCTTATTTTTTAAAAAGATTAAATTGGAGATGAATTTAAGTGTTAGTTTTAACTATGTGAAATACAGAAACTTCTATAAATTAAAAACAATGCAAAATACAGGGACATGAGGAGTAGCTCCTAATCCCTGATAAAAACTCTAAAAGTATTAAAAGTTTTCTAATATTTAATTCTGAATATTTTCTTACAATTATCACCAGGAAAATGCTTCCCAAATCCATATGCTGAAGGCTTATTAATTAAAAGAAATTAAAACCCTGCATTTTGATCACTTGCTTACACAGGGAAGTGAGGGACGCTTTTTGCGTTTTTTTCCCAAGGGAAGCTTGTTTCCAATCCTATTTTGCTCAGGAAATAGTATATTTGGCTTATTAAAAGAACACAACAGACACCCATCTGAGGTCTCAACTTGATAAAAGAGTGGAACTGGTTAACAACAGAAATCAGAGTGGAGATATAAAGGCAGTAAAGATTAAATATAGATAATGTAATTATGTACTAGGAAGAAAATAATGCCAACAACAATGGTGCCTCAAAATATGGATTTTCCCACTCACATTGGAATTAATTCCTGATGTTTATAATGTAGCAAGACATGTAGCTCCCAAATTAAATATTTCCCTCCTGCCTCTGGGAAGTTTTGCTTTTAAATTAAGGATTTGTTTCCCAGAAATAAGTTGTCACTTTCAGTATCCACCAAAATCTATGAGAAAATGTGATTTATTCTCAAAACATGGTTCAGTCAATGCATTTTAGGGATTTTATATTTTCTTTGGCATCTACCCAGTAAAAATGTATGACTTGATTGCATGCATATTATGAAAGTTTAAGATAAATTTCTATTTGTATTTTGCATAATCAACTTCATGCCTAATCCTTGATGGTCTCTTTGATTTTAGCATGATATTTCTTTTTCTGAAATACTGATCAACTTCAAAATTATCTGTGAATTTTCCCAACTTATAAACCTTTTATTCTACTCAACTCTACTGTTATCATTGCCAAGTAAGAACACATTTTAGAATTGGCATCATATTAACAACAATTAGAATTCCATTATCTGTTGTCAGTTTGATACCATCACCACTAAACTCTAAAGGTAGGAACTGTATTTCCTGGAATCCTCTTCAATGTATGGTTCCAGGATGGTATTTGCCAATGAGAGAAACTCATGTCTGATTTGAGAGGTGGAAGCAAAGAGGAAGGCATTATTACCTGCAGGCAGGTACAGCCATATGTGCAGCAAGACAAGCGAAGTGAAGTGAAGTCGCTCAGTCGGGTCTGAGTCTTTGTGACCCCATGGACTGCAGCCTACCAGGCTCCTCTGTCCATGGTATTTTCCAGGCAAGAGTACTAGACTGGGTCGCCATTTCCTTCTCCAGGGGATCTTCCCAAGCCAGGGATCGAACCCAGGTTGCCCGCATTGCAGGCAGACGCTTTACCATCTGAGCCACCAGGGAAGCCCGCAGCAAGACAAGAGTTTACAGCAACTTCCTGGTGGCCTCCAGGACATGACCCACTTTTCAGCTAAAGCAAACAGTGGGAGCTTCTCAGTGATTCTCAAGAGTTGTAACAGCCCCTAGGAAAATGCTGAAAAGTCACCAAATTTGGTGTTTCATGCTGAAATCTTTAGCATCAGTTCCTCTGACTTCTGTTAATAGTTCCACTGTTCTTCTATAGCAGCTTTGCTATCATTCTTCTAACTGTCACATAAATCCCTAATTCTGTATTAAATCTGTAATGCCAGGAATACATAAGAGTCATTCTGTTTTCTTAACTGAACCCTAACTGATACAAAGACTTTTAACACCTTGAAAATAGTATCCCAAATATAGTCACAAGTCCTCCTCAAGTATCCCAACTGAATTCATTAAAAAATATTATCTGTTGCATGGCACCTGCCATGTTGCTCTTCTCTTAAGATCACTCCATCACTTCCAAGATTGCCCTGCCCACAAGGATGTCCCTGGCCCCCAGTGATGCCTGTGCAAAGTTGACCATCTCCAGATAGCTCGCATTTGCTGAGAGTGACATTCAAAAAACCCAGAGAGTGTCAAGACTAAATCATAATTCATGCAGAAGGGGAAAAACGCCATGGTTCCCCTATTTAAGGACAAACTTCAACACAAACATCAAATTCAACTTCATACATCAGCTCCTAAAGCCTATTTCCAGTGTTTCGTAGATTTACTCATGATAATGTCAGGGAGACCCGTTGTGCTGCAGTCCCTGGGGTCGCAAAGAGTTGAACACAGCTGAGTGACTGAACTGAACTCAATGTCAACTTCCGCTGTTCATCACTTTTGCAAACTCAATGTACACGGAAGCCCAACACTGTATTCTCAGCCCTCGCTCGAGCAGATTTTCCACCCCCATCCCCACTCCTCTCCTCCTGGAAGCCACCACTCGGGGTAACTGTCCTCAGAGGGGCCACACCAGTTGCAGTGTGTCCCAGCCTTGAGCAGAACTGAAGCCAAAGTGCTGCTCCTACTGAGTAGAGACTATCATTCTGACTTCAGTGTTCAGAAAATTCAGGGGCAATAGTGAAAAGAAACCTTTCTGGAACCCACCCCTCAGGAACCACAAAATGGTTTAGTCTAGAAACTTTAGAGCAGACTGCCAAGGCTCGAACGCCACCTGAAGCACTTACTCCTGTGTGTCTTGGTTAAGTCACTTAACCTCTGTGTCCATCCAGAAAAGAATAGAATAAGAGGATTCACACAGTGGGTTGTTACGAGGACTATTTTAATCAAAATGATACTCTTTTGTGTGTTCACACTAAGTAACTTTGGCAAAATCCCTTTGCGTTGACTGTTTCCGAATCCCCAAATGGGGATACTATTGAGCAACTTTAGCTCTAATGGTCTATGGATCTATGTTCATTAGCATGGCTTTAATCCAACTGGAAAACAACAGCAACAATAAGAAGCGACACTAATTTCATCCAAGGCCAGGGCAAACTGCATCAAAACCACTAACCTTCCCACTGAACTGCATGCTGGGCAGTAAATTCTGAGAGTAAATCTTGAGTAGTGAAAGGAAAAAAAGTCTCTCAATTGAGAATGTTCTCTGACATTAAGTGGTATGTAAAACTGTTATTTTTTCTTTCTGACTTCTAATCCCCTATCCCCACTTCCAACTATGAAAATTGCTAAGTGTTGCCCTTGTAGTCCCCTGAGACCAGGGCAGCCTTCTTGATAACTCTGGTCAGAATCTGATGCTAACTGCAAACATACATCACTCCTTGCATTTTAACTTCTTAGAAGGCAGTCTGATTATTAGCTCAGTGTCATCAAAAAAAAAAACAAGGGCTTATGATGTATTTTTTTCTCTCTTCAGCATGGTTTACTTATGAATCAGAAATCTAATAAGAAGTTATAAACTGCTGAGTTTACATGGTATCCTATGACTTTGGGTATGTCAGACTTCAATTACATAAAGCACAAACCTCTCTAGATAAGCCAAGCAGAAAGAAATTTAATAGAGAGAACTACACTGAATCAAAAATTAGTAACAGCGGGACTTCCTTGGCAGCCCAGGAGTTAAGAATCCACCTTCCAGGGCGGGGTACACAGGTTCAATACCTGTGTCGTTCATGAACTAAGATCCCGCATGCTGCAGGGTAACTAAGTCCATGCTATGCAACCAAAGAAGCCTGCGTAAGGCAACTACTGAGCCCCAAGGAGAAAAGCCCCCGCCCCACAGCTAGAGAAGCCTGCGTGCAGCAATCACGACCCAGTGCAGCCAAAAAAAATAAAAATAAAAATAGCAGAAGGACTTGGATCTTGGGCTGTGCCATGAATATCCCTCAGAAAAACACTATGGAATTAGTTCATGAGGGTAGCTATCCAGGAAGGCACTGGCCAGAGTGCCTTCGGAGTGGGAGCTCCAAAAGCAAATCCGCTTGCTGTGCCCGTAGAGCCAGGCCATGCCTACCAGACGTCTACTGTGAAAACACTGGATGCTCCTTACCTGGCTTCTTGACATGCATAATCATTTTGAATTCAATGCTGTTGCAGGGAAAAAATACCTCATTCCAGCTATGTCTGAGCCCCATTTTCCTGTTCCAGATCTCATAGAAGTCAGTCTGATTCGTTGAAACTAAAGACTTGGAATTCTAGCTACAAAGGAGCAGAGAAATGTAATTATTGGCTAGACAGGCTCTGTAGTACAATGGGGCATTCTGGAAGGAGAATGAGATTCTTGTAGAAAGCTAATTCACCATAGCCATCACAAGCATTTATGGAGGAGTTTTTTTTCCTGATTGCAAAAGTAAAATGTTCTTATTAAAAAATGATAGGCTGAAAAATGTGTAAAGAAGAAAATAGTCTCTACTTATACTGAGAACATGTTAATATATTTGTCTATGTAGAATTTTCCTACAAATTTGTCATTAAAGACTCTTACATTTATTTGCTGTTCTTAAGTCCTCTGCTTTTGGGGGATTTATGTTGGGGTCGTGGGGGAAATTATTTTAGTGCCTGTTTCCAATCAGTCTATATTGTATTTCAAAGTATCACTTAGAAAAGACTTCAATTTTCAATTCATCTGGAGTCTCTGTTGTAAATCAGAGCAACAATACCCAAATATTGTTGTTTTTTTTAAATCAACTGTTTTTATTTCCACAACAGATTAGATTCATAATCTAGAATTTTTCTTTAACTTTGCTGTGCAAAGTGCTACAAAATACAGAAAAACATTAAATGGTGTGTATAGTATTATATACTGTGTTGGCCAAAAAGTTCATTCAGGTTTTTCCATAACACCTTATGAACGTTTTGGCCAACCTAATATTTTAATTAGCACATATAATGAATTGAATGTAACGTACTGAAAAACTAATGTAAGGAAGTCTGTTGACTAAAGGAAAAATGATTAAAATAAATTGTAAAAAGTAAAATTCAAGAATTCCCCAACCCAATAACCAACCCAATCTCCTAAGCTTTTGATTTATATTCCAGATTTGCTGCAAATATTTGTAAAACAAATAAATATTCTTGTTTCATCACTATGAACTATAAGAAAAAGAATATTTGTAAAGAACCTTAGCGTGAAGTAATACCTTTGAATGATCAAATCTCACACTGATTCTGCCATAATCAATGTGAAAAATCTGATCTACAAATAAAATGAGTTAAAACAATGAAACATTCATTAGCTGGCTGTACCCCAGGGGTGGGGATGGGGGGCTTAAAAAGCCTAGCCTGTGATACCATCTATCTCAAACTATCTCCTGTTCTTCTTTAGGAACTGAATTGCTTGTCACCAGAATCCCCCAAAATGTTTGATTACTCAGGGAGTGTTAAGGACTGAATCTTGTACCCCTACCCCTTCCTATTTTGTATGTTGAAACTCTAACTCCGGGACTTCAAAATGTGACTATATTTGGAGATCGAGACTTTACAGAGGTAATTAGATTGCAGTGAGGTGGTTAGGCTAGACCCTAATCCAATCTGACTGGTCTTGTAAGAAGAGATGAGGAAGCAGTGTCAGCCTCCAGGAAGACATGTAAGGCTGAGTGAGAACACAGTGGGAATGACACCCTCTGCAAACCAAGGACAGAGCTTTCAGGAAAAACCCAAGCATGCCAACACTGAGATCTGAGGCTTGGCCTCCAGAAGTATTAGAAATAAACATATGTGTTGTGTAAGCCAACTACTCTATGATATTTTGTTATGGCAGCCCTAGCAAACTAATACAGGGAGACAAAAATGAAGAAGTTAAACAAATAAGTCTGATGCTCCTCTTGGTATAAAAAGTTGTTCTCAGAACTTCACTGGTGGTCCAGGGCCTAAGATTCCAAGCTCCCAATTCAGAAGGCCTGGGTTTCATCCCTGGTCAGGGAACTAGATCCCACATGTTGCAACTAAGAGTTTGCATGCCACAACTGGAGATACCACGTGCTGCGGCGAAGACCTAGCGCAGCCAAATAAATAAAGAAGTATCTAAAAAAAAAAAAAAAGTTGTTCTCAAACAGGAAACTCTGCTCCGCCTAGGAGACATCAAGCAATGTCTGCAGGCAGCTTGACTGTCTCATTGCAGGGTGGGGATAGGGTCTACAGACAGTGAACAGCAACTGTGAGATACCCTACAATGCATAGAATAGTCCCCTCCTTCATAACAGAGAATGATCTAGCCCAAGCACTAAAGTTGAGAAACTGTACTATAAGGGTATGGATTTGCCTGGCAGGTTTGTGATTTGAGGATGAGGAAATTTAACTGTTTTAAATTTTTTGCTGGTTGGGCCTACAAATTCATTTTTGCAACAGCTCATTATCTTGTGCCAGCCACTTTGAACAGTCAGCTAGAGGATGTTTCACTAATGATCTCCATCAGGCCAGTTGGCCCTACCTGTGAGGAACATATTGAACCAGAGAACTTTCCACTCCACAATTAGTAGAATGGAAACATTCCCGCTATTCCATTCTCACAAAACACAGAAGGCAGAAACTAATTCCATATGTCAAATGTACCTTCCTTTAAAGATGAAGGACAAATAAGCTCATTCTTTTTACCCACAAGGTACTGGACATGAATTATTAAACCAATTAATCACTGAAGTGAATTTTTAAAAGCCTTATTTAGTGACAAGGAATATTAAAACTGACTTAGGACAGTTTTTTTTTTTTAAGATAATGAGTCACTTGAAGCTTAATTCCTGTCATTTATATCCTCTGACATTGCTCTTTTCTCTTTTCCTTTTACCCTTATCTATAACTAGTCACCGAGGAAGAGCAAGAAAGGCGGTGATGTTAAAACCTGAGAAGGTGGATTAATGCAAGGATGCTCTGTTCCTCCCTCGATGAAGTTGGACCTCTTGCTTTTATGGGCTACTTGATGCTCTTTGGATACAGTAAGCACAGAATGTTCTTTGCTTGGGGACAAATAGGGATGATGGAGGGTGCCTGGCTTGACTGACCTCTCAGAATTCTGCATGTAGGATTTTAAGTCTTTTGGATTTAAAATTGATAACCAACCAAGACCTACTCTATAGCACAGAGAATTCTGCTCAATGTTACATGGCAGCCTGGATGGGAAGGGAGTTTGGGGGAAAATGGATACTTGCATATGTATAACTGAGTGACTCTGCTGTACATCTGAAACTATTACATTATTAATCAGTTATACTCCAGTATAAAATAAAACATTTAAAAGAAAAACTTTTAAGTTTAGCTGTTAAATCTTTGTAGACTTTATCATTTTTATTTTTTCTTATATCTTTCTTTTTCTGGTGATATTTTAAATTATCTCACATTTTCTATAAATGATTAATAGCTAATAAAACACATAGCAACCTACATGCAATAGTAGATCCTATTTTGTGTGATATAATAAAAGGTTTTAAATTAAAAAATAAGAAAAGTCCTTTAGGATCACAGATTCACGTAACAATGGAAGGCTCGGTGAACTCAGTTGACACAATGGCTCCAGCTGGTATTGTTATGCCTGGCTTTGATGTGGTAATCGTTATTTAGGTGATTTCAGTCATGAGAGACCCAGCAGACCACCAGCTCTGCTTGTCCCCTGCTTCTTTCCCTCATCAAAGTAAATCAAAACTTTAAGATTCACAATTCATTAAGCTGACTCAGTGAGTGCATGATAAATTGGGCAGATTAGATTTTATATATCTTTAGCTCCACAAATCATCATTTATGAGTCCCACTGTTGGACACAGAGTGATAAGAGAAATATGGAGAAATATGAGGACGAGGGTGAGAGAATCTCATTTGAATTAGACAAATGAGGCCCTGCTGGAAAGGAACACCCAGGGTCTCTGGACAAATTTATGAAGTCAAAACAAAAAATAATTACAGCTCAGAAATGGCTGGTGCTGGATGAACCCACTTCATTCCTAATGTTGGTTGGCAGCTCTTCATCCTGATTATTCCATCTGGAGATAATTGTGTGATATCATCCATAAAATTAAATCATAAATCAACCCAACTAGTGAATAGGCCAGCAAGCTGCTGAGAAAGCCTCGCGTAGGGGAGGCAAGATTTCTCATCTTCGTGAGAGACACAGGAGCAAAATTAAGAGAAGACCTGCCCCCAGCATGTCCTCAGGCTCGCTTGCTGACAACCTCCACCAAAGTCCACATCTCAGCAGAACCAGGACAGCCAACCTGTTGCCTGCACACATTTGCTGATGAGGGAAGAGGGTTCTGCTTATGAAGGGAACCATGTACTGCTTTTCAAGGATCTCTGCTGCAAGTTGTTATGTTCAGTTGCTCATTCATGTCCAACTCTTTGTGACCCCAGTGGACTGTAGCACCCCAGTCTTCCCTGTCCTTCACTATCTCCTGGATCTTGCTCAAACCCATGTCCATTGAGTCAGTGATGCCATCCAACCATCTCATCCTCTGTCGCCCCCTTCTCCTCCTGCCCTCAATCTTTCCCAGCATCATTTCTCCAGTGAGTCAGCTCTTGGCCTCAGGAGGCCAAAGTATTGGAGCTGTTGTGAGTTGGGGATGTCCAAAATGGAATACTTTATTTCCTTTCTGATGAAATGTTAATAGTGATAGAAAGTTTATAAACACTAAGGAAATCTTAAACAAGAGCATATAATCAAACAGCCTCGGAGGCTTAGTGTTGGGAGAATTAGAAAGGACACTATGATCTCTGACTTAGTAAACTGTGGTTAATCTGCATGGCTATATTTGGAAAGCGTTTCTCAGAGGACAAGGTATGCTTTCAAAGCAGTGGCTATGATGCATATAAAAGAGTAATTAGGATAAAGATAAACATATTGTTTCAATGGTGACCACTGATTTCCATAAGTGCCTTTGCTGTGGCCGGTAAGTTGGAGGGAGTCAAAAGTCAAAGATGATCCCAGATTCCCTAAGAGCTCAGGCTGGAGCAAATGGCTGAAAGGCATTTAATACTTCTTCCAGTCAAATCATTTGAGATGGTAAATCCCACTGGCTTTGGAGATTCTGCTTGTGACCATAGTAAATATTGAGTCCAGCTGTACACTCAGCTTCTGAGCTTTCAAGTGGCAACCGTAGCAGATGCTGGGAGGCTGGCGGCCTGTGAGCATCTGCAGGACAGTCACTGAGCCGCTCAGCAAAGATGCCAAGTAGAAAGATGATAATGAAGATAAATTCTTTCTTGTCCTTTTCTTCCCCCCTCTGAATAATATTAAGATCAGCAGAGCAAGAAAAGCTACCAGTACTGGAAAATGCTTATTCTTTCATTACATTCCCAATTGTACTGTGTCCATATACTGCATATATACAGAACCAAATATTTGTAAGTATAGGAGTCTGGTTGGTGTTGGTTTTTGACAATTCTAAAGTGTAGGCGAATCAAAAAATGAAAAAACTTTGTAGGAATAAATACTATTGGCCTGTTTTTAATGACTCCCTTTCCCTCATCTCCTAACCCCCCAAAATGTTTATTTTATACTATTCTTTTTAGCCAAACTCAACAAGAAACCAGGAAACCACATATATACACCAATGTGATGATAATGAGCAGCACTAGAATTCGGTTTTATCAGGTTTATTCAATTGGCCAGTGATCTTTCAGTTGCAAACCTCAGAAACCCAACTCAAACTAGTGTATGTAAAGAGAAGAAATTTATTGTCTTATATCAGTCAGTCAGTTCAGTCACTCAGTCATGTCGGAGTCTTTGTGATCCCATGGACTGCAACATGCCTGGCTTCTCTGTGCATCACCAGCTCCTGGAGCTTGCTCAAACTCATTTCCATCAAGTTGGATGGTGCTGCCATCCAACTATCTCATCCTTTGCTGTCCCCTTCTCCTCAGCCTTCAATCTTTCCCAGCAACAGGGTCTTTTCAAATGAGTCAGTTCTTCACATCAGGTGGCCAAAGTATTGGGGCTTCAGCATCAGTTCTTCCAATGAATATTCAGGACTGATTTCCTTTAGGATTGACTGGTTTGATCTCTCTGCAGTCCAAGAGACTCTCAAGAGTCTTCTCCAGCACCACAGTTCAAAAGCATCAACTCTTCGGCACTCAGCTTTCTTTATAGTCCAACTCTCACATCCATATGTGCTTTGACTAGACAGACCTTTGTCAGCAAAGTAATATCTCTGCTTTTTAATATGCTATTTAGGTTGGTCATAGCTTTTCTTCCAAGGAGCAAGAGTCTTTTAATTTCATGGCTGCAGTCACCATCTGCAGTGATTTTGGAGCCCAAGAAAATAAAGTCTGTCACTGTTTCCATTTTTTCCCCATCTATTTGCCATGAAGTGTCTTATATAAATTTATCTATTCATCTATCCATCCATCTACCCTTCATCTAGTCATCTACCCATCCATTTATCCATCTATCTGCCCATCCGTCTATCCATTTATCTTATCTATCCATCCATCCATTCATTCATATATCAATCCATCCATTCATCTATCCTTCTTTCTATCCATCCAACCATTCATCTATCCTTCCATCCATTCATCTACCTATCTATCAATCTGTCCATCCATCTGTCTATCCATCCTCCTACCCATCTATCTATAAGTGCATTGGTTCAGAAATGGTAGCATCCAAGTCTCAATTAATGCTCTCTTGTGTTTTCTCTCTTTGTCCCAACCTCTATGTCCCTCTTCATCTGTATCTCTTGATTCTACTTTTCCCCTTGGTTTTATTCTGTTATATTTTTCTTTCTATAAAAACAAAGCCCAAGTGGCTCCAGATCTATATATGCCTCGGGATCCATGATTTCCCAGTGGAGAAAAGACTCTCTTTCCCAGGGATTTTAGAAAACCTAGTACAAAGTGGTATAAAGTGGAGGAAATTGTGGCTAGGCAATCTGATTGGAGCCAGACTGAATGTCTTGCACTTAGCCTACAAAAGGAAGTTTGCTGAAGTTTTAAAGTTGTAAAATAAAAGCCCAAATCTTTGTTTTAGAAAGATTACTCTGTCAACAATGTGAGAAATGAAATAGTATTGGAGAAAACTAGATTTTAGAAAAGGAGGGCATGCAGCAGAAGGTGAGGAGAGTAGTGGTAGAAAGATTAGAAAGAATGAAAAACAGATCGCAAAGGCCTCTGAGGAATATAACTGGAATAGTGACCAACAGAGTGTGAACAAATGAAGAAAAAGAAAAAATGAAAGATAGAACAGATGTTTCCAGTTTGGATGATTAAGTGGATTTTAAGGTCCTTCACTGATATTTATGTTGAGACAGCTCAAAGTACAGAGTTTGAGTGCATTCTTTCTTTGCAGACATGTTAAAGTAATTTTTCTATCCCCTAGGTAGAAATACGAACAAATCCAGTATTACTACCTTTTATATTCCGCTCATAGCAGAGAAACTGTGAACAGATTTTAGACAATGTTCAAGACTGAAATTAGAGTAATGCTTTTATCAACAAGGCCACTTAGTTAATTCTTCTCATTAATTCTATTAAAAGACCTCAAAGTTCAAATATTACTTTTCAGCTTTTAATAATTCCCAGTATTGAAGTTATAATTGTTTGACTTTTCTTAAAATATGGGCTTCCCAGGTGGCGCTAGTGATAAAGAACCTGCCTAGCAGTGCAGAAGATGCAAGAGACGCAGGTTTGATCCCTGGGTTAGGAAGAATCCTTGAACTATGATTTGAAGATTTTTTACGTGTCAGTTTATTGAAGGCTGCTTTCACCTGGTAGAGGATATGCAGGGAGCGACAGAGCCCATAGGTGGTGGAGTGCCCGCCGTGCAGCTGAGGAGGAAAACACTGGGACCCTGAAACAGATGGGCAAACAGAGTCTGCCAATTTATGTTTTTCCTGTTGAACTCTAACATTGTAACATTCTCTATCTAGATTCCTGAGTTTCTTGGCATCTCCTTAATTTTTTCCTCAAGGATAGTGCTTCAGTTGAGTCCCATTTAGCTGGCTCTAAGCCAACAGGGATTTGTTATGAAATACAAGCTCAGGGCGCTGGATTCAGGAGGGAGACTATGGTGGGGTGGGGGGGACTGAGAAACAAAAGAGCTTCTCCATCAGGTGACCAGCCTCGAATCCCAGATCTCAGGGGAGCCAGACACATTTGCAGAGTGTTGGAAGAACTATAGACCTATTTTGGGACATCATCTTTCAAACAAAGCCCACTGAATCGCAGCAGCATGTCTCTGAGCCATTTGGTAGGTTTTCATGGGCCAAGAATGTGCTCTTCAATTTTCTGAATTGTGTTCAATAGGAAGACATAATTTATAAAATGTGATACTTGATTTTCAGCCTGGCTTCTAAAAGCTGTGGTCTATGGATCAATGTCTCAATATCTCCTGCTTGCTTGTTAAAATGTATGTTCTTAGGCCATATCTCTGGCCTACTGGATCAAAACCTCATTTTAACAATATCCCCAGGTGATTTGTATACATATTAAAGTGTAAGACATGACCTCCAAAGTGGAGTGCAAAATTAAAACAATACAACTTTGATTTATTGTTTATCTCATATCAATTTCAATAACATGTATATATTTTATAATGTATATCACTATAGTTAGTGCACATCTATTATTATTGGGATTATGTTTATAGACTTTTTAAAATATAAATACAGGAACAGAAATTTTTGGAGACCACTGCTTGAGGAAAGAACAAAGCGTAGAATATTCTAACTGTCTGGAGTCACCTTCAACAGTACTCTGTTATCTGTTATCCCAAGGTCATGATGACTAATTACTGTATCTATGAAATAAAATGCTCCTATAGCCCTCCAGGAAGCTTCTTAATCTAACTCATCCTCAAGTGTTTTTTTCTTTTCCTGTAATACCTGATCCCAGAACACAAAAGCAAGTTGAATCCACAAATCGATGCTTAGAAAATTATCAAGTAATAAAGAAAAAAGCAAATTCAGAATCTGCACAATCCTTTCTTAGACTGATCAAGGGAGACATAGCTATCCATTTTAAATTCCTTTCATTGCACTGGATAGACAATGAAATGCAAGAGAAGGGTGAGAGGAGTGGAGGGAAGGACTGGGAGTTTGGGGTTAGTAGACCAAAACAAGTATACACAGGATGGATATGCAACAAGGTCCTACTGTATAGCACAAGGAAACACATTCAATACCCTGTGGTAAACTGTAATGAAAAGGAGCATGAAAGAGAATGCCTGTGTGTGTATAACTGAGTCACTTTGCTGTACAGCAGAGATTGGCACAACATTGTAAATCAACTATACATCAATTGAAAAAATAATGAAATGTAAATACAAGGGTCATTAATGACCTGATAAGGGGTGCATACCCTTGGAACAGGGAAGTTCACGCTAGGTCTGGTCCATTTCTGAAATGTATCCTCCTGTGTAACTAGTGATGCTTTGAGTCAGCCACCTAGGCCCAGGTCAGTTTCCTGTTTCTTTAAGATTCTTTTGATGTGGACCATTTTTAATAAAGTCTTTATTGAATTTACTGCAATACTGCTTGCGTTTTATATTTTGGGGGTATTTTGGCTGTGAGGCACGTGGGAATCTTAGCTCCCTGACCAGGGATTGACCACACCCCCTGTATTGGAAGGCAAAGTCTTAACCACTGAACTGCCAGGCAATTCCCTCTTGTTTCTTTCTTGCTTCCTAAATCTCTATCCTTCTCTTTCTCTTTTTTTCTGTCCTCTTTGCCACATATTTCAGGCTACAGGTGACTCACATGAACAGAGAAAAGAAAAATCAGTCAAAGGCTCTTGGAAAGATATTAATAGTAACATTTAACTTGAGAACTACCTGAAGATTGGGTAAGTAGACATTTCTTTCAAGCAATGTTTAAATTTATTGCTTTCGTATATCTGAACATGGCATTTAAGAGAAATTCAAACACCAAGTCCCAGGCCAAACGATTTTCTTTTCAGCCTTCGTATTCAAGATGCTCAAGAATGTTCATTTACAGTGTAAAGAAAACACATTTAGAAGATTGCCTCTATTCTCCCTTCCAACGATCTGTGTTGTGCATGACCCTTGCAGGTGCCCACTTGGTCCACAGGTGACTAGTTTATGGAAGCTTCCCTTTTCCAGTGTTTTCCTTGCATCACTATCTCAATCCATGAACAGAAAATATCCATTCATTGGATCTGCTTTGATTAAGCACCAACACTGTCATCAAAGTCAGTGTTCAACTCTAGCTATGCAGAGTAAAAACCCTGAAAGCCTTTTATTTGAATTTTCCCAGAGGCAGTCCATAAGGCTAGGACTTGGATGCAGGCAATATTTTGAAGGTAATCTCAGCAAGCACAAGCAGAGGGGTGGGGGAAGTGAAATAAGAAATTTATACGTGCCATCTGTTTATGAGTGAATCCTCGCTGTGGGCAGCTGGGACTCACTCCTGCTGGGGACACTTGAAAGGAAAATGCAGAGCATACTTCAGACCTGTCCAAGTGAGGGCCGAGGAAGTTGAGCGTGTCATATTTCCCTCCAGATTTGCCCACAACAATGTCCCCCAGGCCATATCCTCTTCTTGAGATGTGACCTTGAGGTTCCTTTATTCAAGGACTTGGAAAGATTTTCGACTTTGGTGGAGGTGGTGCTGTATGACATCAGAAACTTTGATGTAAAGGGCGATACAGCTTCTTCCTGTTTCTCTGGGGATGCTCATGCTTGTAGGAAGCCCTCAGGAGCCCTCACAGAGAAATTATATGGTGTTCCAGCCTTCAGACCCATCTGAGAAACCAGTTACAGCCAGCATTGACCCAGAATTCAGACTGGGCAGTTCCTGTGATGGTTTCCTTCCACTCTGGGTCATCAACTCACTCTGAGCCTTTACATCTTCCCCAGTGAGGCCCGAACATCATACAGTAGATGCTCTATGCTGCTTCCAACCCGACTCCCAGAACTGGTGGACTCCCAGTCTTTCAGCCCTGAGTCTGGGGGGTGTGCTACGTGGCAGTAGATAACCAGGCACCGAGGTACTCATCCGTCACACCCTGTGTCCGTTACGATGCACCAGGGTCCCAGCACGCCCAGGCTGCCCCGTGTGGCCAAGGAAGCGCCTGCAGCCTTGTGCAAAGACCTCAGGCAGAGAGTGACACTCAGAGTGGGAGCTGGCAGTTACAGCTGAGCACTGAGCGAGCACGGGGCTCGAGAGCAGGGCATCACCACCTCTGCTCCAAGGGCTCACGTGGTGGGCGAAAGGCAAGCAGGTAAACTGCGAGACCTGATGTCAGAGTTAGGGAGGGCACTCTGCAGCTCCAAGGAGCCCCGCCACCCCTGGCCGCAGAGGACCAGGAAGGTTCCCCAGAAAAAGAGTTAAGTGAGCAGTTTAGCCTCCAAGGTTAAAACCGGGAGAGGTTTCTCCAATACGCCAAACCCCTCTGGAGAGAACATTTACAAAGACATCTGCTTTTTAGGATAGCATTATGTTGGCCTAAAAATGAAACCCTCATGGGTAACAATTACATATGCAATCACTACTGGCTCTCCTTTCTAAGAGAATGAGGTCTCAGAATGGACAAAACTGATTTCATGACCTGGCTAGCCTTAAGATGCGGAAGGACATCTTTGCTGTGTTGGGAAGCGAAGAAGACATGCTCTTTCATATTGATGTTCTACAAACGCTTGCTTAATTCAAGAAGGTATCTGTTCTAGGCGACATCCTTGGTGGTCCAGTGGTTAAAACTCTTCACTCCCAATTCAGGGACCTGGTTTCAATCCCTGGCCAGGGAAACAGCAACTAAAAATCCCACCAGCCACAACAGAGATCAAAGATTCCAAGTGCTACAACTAAACCTCAGTGCGGCTAACCAAATAAATTAAAAAAAAAAAAAAAAAAAAAAAGAAGTTATTTTTCAAAATGAAGATAGAGAAGAAACTAGAAAAATGTCATTTTGGTTATCTAAATATGAAGGCTTTATTAAACACTGCTCTTTTCGACAAATTCTGAGCCCCTATGCATCCAATTTTTCTGACAATTTCCACTTGCTGAACAACTCTTCTCCATGTGTGTCTTTGTGTGAATACATTTCTTAGTGTTTATTTCCTGACTCTTCAATGAACTTTTCATCTGAGTATAACATATAGAGAAGAACACAAGTCATTTTAGCTCAGGGACATTTACAAATATGTACATTCATGTAACCAACACCCAGGTGCTGCTGCTGCTGCTGCTGCTAAGTCACTTCAGTCGTGTCCGACTCTGTGTGACCCCATAGACGGCAGCCCACTGGGCTCCGCCATCCCTGGGATTCTCCAGGCAAGAACACTGGAGTGGGTTGCCATTTCCTTCTCCAATGAATGAGAGTGAAAAGTGAAAGTGAAGTCGCTCAGTCGTGTCTGACTCAGCGACCCCATAGACTGCAGCCTACCAGGCTCCTCCGTCCATGGGAGTTTCCAGGCAAGAGTACTGGAGTGGGATGCCATTGCCTTCTCCGAACACCCAGGTGAGTAAGAATAAACAGAACATAATCTAGCACCCCAGAAATTCTGATCTGCCTCCAGAGACAATGCCCGCAGAGGTGATTACTCCCTCAATTTCTGACACAGACTAACACTCCCTGCTAAAAATTCTTTATGGATGGGATCACATTGTGTGTACTAGGCTGGACTGCCTTCTTTCATTCAGAATGACTTTAGCGAGATGCGTCTATCTTGTGTATAGCTGTTCATTTTGACCATTTGATCTTAACTGCTATTTATAAAATTTTTATGTTACTAGAAAAAAAAAAAAAACAGGAGGTTCATGGTTATCATCTGATATCCTGACATTCTGCTTCCAACTGAGGAAAGCCTTTATTAGCAAGAAATAAAAAGAAAAAGAAGTTTCTGAAACACACTGCATGAATTAGTGTTTCCTCCAGAAGGTTGGCCAGGGTATGGGATATATTAGTCATTCTGAGTATTTTGTCCTCAGATGTCCTGACTTGGAGGTTGAACAATTCCCATTGTAAGTTGAAAGTAATGCTGTTACAGGCTCTCTGTGTATGACTCTGTATTACAAATGTAAAAGTTAGATTTTAAGTTCTAAGTGCCACCAGCAATGTTATTTGCTTGCATTATCATAGTTTGGGCTCATTGTCCCTGTTAGGGCTGGGAATTTGGGGTCAAAGGTATAGTAAATTTCCTTTCTAGTAGAAACATCTCAGGGCCAAAAAAAAAAAAAAAGACAATCTTAGCCTAGTGATTTTATTACTAAGTTCTATGACGCTGCAATAAAAGCACAGAACCTTCATCTTCCTTGCTCAGAAAGCAGCAGCATGCTGGGATGAGCCTGCTTCCAAAGAGGAAAAAACTATCTTAAAATGCACAGACAATTGAAATTGCAAAAGCAATTCCTCCAGGAAGTGGGTGACCATCACCCAAGTGTAAGCAAGACCTTAGTTTAATCACAAATGGTTAAGAGCACAGGTAAACAGCTCAGGCCATGTTTCTTGTCGCCTTACATTCCTAAATTCCTCTTGGCAAGGACACCCCAGTTGAGTAGTCTCTATATGTATCTAGAGTCTACTATGACGTTTTAAAAAGCTAGAAGGTGCTGGATCTAGTTTAACAGCAGGAGCTAGAAGGCAAGGAGAGGACTGAACTGCCCCTGGTACACTGGGTTTCATTGTTGTTATCCTTTGCAGGAGAGTTATTAACAAGACTGAGTAGCTTTATGAGTAACCAACCACAACAGTGAGAGACCTCAAGATGCCCAATAATGGTCACCAGCATTTCTGATGCCTTCATGGCATGCTAGACCTTCTCCATGGATGACGGCATCTGAACATCTCAATAACTCCCCAGGTGGTCACATTACCATGTCTGCATTTTCACAGATAAGATAGTGAGACTTAGGGGAGATTTCCAAAAGTCTCAGAACTGGTAGAGCTGGCTTTGAATTTTAAGGGGTCTGACTCCAGGGTCAGAGCTCAGAGCAGCACACCACGTGACTCACCACTAAAGGACTCTGTGACGCACAGTGCCCCAGCCTCCCAGGATCCTTGAGCCATATAAACGAGGTGACTGCGTTCAGTGCCCTGAGGGCTTGACTGTAACATAGGCCACAGTAGGGACTTCCCTGGTGGTCCGGTGGCTAAGACCTCATGCTCCCAGTGCAGGGCACCCAGGTTCAATCCCTGGTCAGGGAACTAGATCCCACATGCTTGCAACTAAGAGTGTGCATACAGTAATGAAAGATCTTGTGTGGCACAACAAACATCAAAGATCCTACACGCTGCAATTAAGACCTGGAGCAGCCATATAATTTTTTTTTTTTTTTTAATTCTAAAAGTAAACAAGTAAATAAAGTCCACAGTAAACTCTGGCCACTATTACTATGAACAGAAGAGTAGTGAGAGAACGATTGACCTGGAGAATTTAGTGGGTCTTCCTTGGTGGCTCGAATGGTAAAGAATCTGCCTGTCGATGCAGGAGACGAAGGAGGCACGGGTTCAATCCCTGGGTCAGGAAGATTCTCTGGAGAAGGGAATGGCAACCCACTCCAGTATCCTGGCCTGGGAAATCCCAAGGACAGGGGAGCCTGGCGGGCTACAATCCACAGGGTCGCGAAGAGTCAGGTACGACTGAGCGAGTAAAACACAACTCTTAGTGTGAACAGAACAGTAGTAAGAGGATGATTGGCCTGGAGAATTTAGTGGGAACGCGGCAGTAGTCTTAGAGGTAACTTCCTGTGGCTGGTGACGCACAGATGGCAGACAGCATGGCATTGTGGGAAGGCCATTCACTGCTTTAGATCTAGGGCACTGATGATTCTTTTTATAACTGACTTTTGGCAAATCACTTAACCACCTTGAATCTCTTTCTGCATCTCTGTGATGGAGACAGTAATTGCTACCTTTCAGAATTCTTATGAAGGACATGTAAAAAAGTGCCCTAAAAATGTCTGGCACATAATAGAAACTTGCAGAGGTTAATTTTCTTCTCAACAACCTCTGTGACTCAGGACTAGAGGATGGAATTGTAATTAACCAGAGGAAGTTTAGATGCTGTCCAAAAGTCATTGTCTGAATGAGCTTCCTCAAGAGAAAGTGCTGGCTTGCAGTGGAAGTTGCTCAATATTCAGAACAGGGATGGGCTAATGAACAATATTTCATCCTTAGGCCTTCAAATATCATGTCACCAAGAAAACATTCCCACGGCTTTTCAGAAAGTTCCCTTGAGGACACCACAGACAGACAGCTCTTAGTTAACCTCAGGATCCATTAACCTTGCTTACAGCCAACAGCGGTGATGGGAAGAGCATCAGAGCCTCACGGGTCCTGCTCACTGATCTGCTTCTTCATTACTGTTGTGAAGTTGCTCAGTCCTGTCCGACCCTTTGTGACCCCATGGACTGCAGCACACCAGGCTTCCCTGTTCTTCACCATCTCTTGGAGCTTGCTCAAACTCATATCCATTGAGTCAGTGATGCCATCCAATCATCTGCTCCTCTTCTGTCCCCTTCTCCTCCTACCTTCAATCCTTTCCAGCATTAGGGTCTTTTCTAATGAATTGGCTCTTTGCATCAGGTGGCCAGAGTGTTTAAGCATCAGTCCTTCTAATGAATATTCAGGATTGATTTCCTTTATGATTGACTGGTTTGATCTCTTTGCAGTCCAAGGGACTCTGCTCCTGGCAAAGTTCTGTTTCCTCTGCAGTTCGAGGTGGTGGTGATTTGTGTTGATTTTCTTCGTGACAGCATCAAGGATGATGCTTTATTAAAATGATTTTTAAGACCTTCTGCTCATTCTGTAATTGTCCTTTCTCCTTTTCAAACCAGGAGCCAGGGACTTTGCCTTTTTTCTCCTTAGACTTTTGCTAAGCCGAGGTAACCTGAAAGAGGCAGGGACCCAGCTGAAGGCAATAAGGGGAGAAGATGTGTTTCCATCTAGGAGGGTTAGAAGGCTTCCTTCCTGTGAGCAGGGAGGACATACCAGGGCCTCTGCTGGGAGCAGCCCCAGGGAGACAGGGAGACTGGTGGATGCAGAGAACCAAGTTTCCCAGAGTCAGCCACGATCACCAGAGAGCGGGCAGCAGTCAGCAGGCCTAGAGGAACCAGGCAGTGAGCATCTCTCATGAATGAGGGAGTCAGGAACATGGCAACAGCAGCTTCCTCCACCCATGCCTACATCCTGGAAATTCCCGAACCCTGCTGGGGAGCAGCAGCCGCCAGGGCTGCGAGCAAAGCCTCCTTCAGCCTGGTGAGTCTGGAGTCTGATTTAGGTTGATCCTTAGAAAAGGAATTATGGTTATTTCTGCCACATCTGATTTTGTAGTGGTGAGTTTAACCTTCCAAAAAATAAACCCATTTGAGAGTTTTCAATCTAAGGTCATAGCATCCGGGTCTCTCATTTTGATTAGAAAGTACTGCCTTGTTAACCCAGTCGAATGTGAGGACTGAGGGACCCAGAGAGTATTAAGTGATTGACCCAGATGCGTCCACATGAGTGAAATTTGTAGTTTTAGATTTCCCAGCTCCTAATTGCTCCCTGTTCAGGTTTGAGAAATGCTGTCTCGATATGATAGCCATTATTTCAAGCAAGCTTTTATTTCTGCTTGTGCTATTTATGGAAACTGGGCAGAAGATGGAAATGCAAGGGTGCCCTCCGGGTGCCTTTAAGAACCTGGCCCCCGCCCTTCGTGCACAGCTCTCACGTTGCTTCTGCCTGGTGCTGGGAGCAGGGGGCTTAAAGAAAGCGCTTCATGATTGAAAAGGACTTTAGCATCCTGAGATGAAAGCGCTCCGTGAGACTAAAGTGCCTCTCCTTGAAGGATTACCTCTGTTTATGCTTTGGCTGCCACTTGGTCGTGTTGAAGGGAAAGGCTGATTTCAGAAATTGATCCCTTTCCCCCTTGAGCGAGCTGAAGTGGGCAGCATTGAAGAGAGATTTCAGGCTGCTGCTGGAGGCTTTATTGTGGAGGCTGTTATCACCCTGGCGTGGGGACAGTCTCGAGGGCTTGGCTGGACTCCAGGAGCTAATGAAGGCCCCAGAGAGTGACCTCAGCCTCTTTGCTGCTGCTGCAGCTTGCACCCTTGAAGGTGGATGAGAGGAGAGCTCCTGAGCAGGAGGAAAAGGGGGCACCTGCCCAGCCGCCCACTGTCCGCTCGTCTACCCTCACTTGGGTCAGGCTGCTTTCCAGCCTGAGATAACCAGGCAGTGCGTGCCCGCACGGTGGGCTCAGGTGGGATGGAGACTGCCTTAGCTCAAGTGGGGACAGGGAGATGCAATAGGAGGGAGAATGGACTCCAGGAAGATGCCCCCGACCCCCGGTCACTCCAGGAAGGTGCTCCTGACCCCTGGTCACTGCACGGGAAGCTACTGTCCGCAGTCCTACGAGCTGAGATACGCGGGAGGCTGCATCTCCCTGTCTTTCATCTGCTTCATCATCACTCCTCATCCCACACTGGCTTCCTGGTCTTGGACAACCTTTCTTTTCTTGCAATTTTTACTTTTCTTCCTAATGTCTCAGTATAAGTAGACATTGTTAGAGCTTTAAAGGACTTGAGCAACCGTCTCCTCAAATGTCTCACTTTACAGAGAAACTGAGGCATGTGAGGGCCTATCTGAGCCGGTGACAGAGCCAGAAGCACATGTCTGGGCGTCCCATCCCCTCTCCTGGGCTCTTCATAGGCTGCCGCACTGCTTCCTCCCCATCCCATGAAATGGCATCAGTAAACGGGAAATCAGAGTTCTTGTCCTGACTGTCGCTAAACAACTGTGTGACTTGCTGAAAATCACGCAGCCCCAAGTGTTAAGTTTGCCCATCTGTGAGATGAAGGATTGAATTAAAGGGTCTCAGTGATGATCCCAAGTGTTCACCAGATCCGGCTTGTTTTCCCTCAGGGTGTATGGGAACACATTTCCTGGCCTCTGTTCCATCATTTTGGACAGAGGACTGAGATGGGCCAGTAGAAGTGGAGGGTCTGGCTCCAAACCTTGGTCAGCACCCACCTCCTCACTCTCCTTCCACTTTGTAGTATTAATACCTTGAGCCCCCAAGGGTGTCGGTGTGCTTGCAAGATGGAGAATGACCATACCGAGTATTACGTCCCACGGCCACCGCAAGCCCCTCTCACATCCCCTACCTGGACCATGACGACGTAACGCTGGGCATTTATCATGTGACTGAGAATTCAGGGTTCCCAGTTATTGCAGTTACCTACCCCGGCTAATAAAATCTCCCAGACCCCTCTCAGCCATGATGTGCTGAGGTTTTACTGATCCTTCTCAGTTTATATTATTCTCCTACTCAGCATTTATTAAGCACCTCTGAGGTACCAGAAACCATGTTCTGCGTAGTTCCTCGTCTCTGTCAGGAACCTCAGCCCCGAATCCAATTTGAACACAACTGTGGGGAGTTTGGTGCGCAAACCACAACCTACATTTAATTTCCCTTTCTTCACATGACAGTGGTAAAGAGGACCCAGGGAGGAAGGGCTTTCAGCCGCCATCAGCCAGCACCATGGTAAGGAATTCTCAAAGCAGTGATTTAGTACCAGTGGGCCTAGTGACAAAGGATGAGAGGCAGTGGTGTTTCAGATGATGTGGCTGGTGAGGCCGAGTTGAACTGATTCCACACCATCCACTCCAGGGGCCTGGACTCCATGACCCCATTTAGAAATACCTGGATTGAGCCTTTGGGGTTCTTTTGAAAACATCTTTAAATCAGGCCCGCAGACAAGCAAACCATCTATTCTCATTAGAACCGCCCGCTTCCTACCGGCTCTGCGGTCCACCGCTGCTCTCGGATGCTTTAGGAACATTTTTCTTCTCAGCATTGAAGCTGAGCACACCCATCTGGCCGGGGAAAGGATATAATAGGGCATATTTTCAGCATGACCAATTAGATGTGCAACTCCCATGAACAATAACAGGACTTAGGCTCCAGATTCTTCCTCAATAAATCCGGCCTTTCCCCTTATGAGCAACAGATGGGTTTCTCACAATGGCTCATTACCCCCTGGCTCAGCTCTGCTGCCAGAAGTGAAGTATAAAGTTATTTATGGATGGAGAAAGATGCATAAGTCACCACAGAGTACTTTCCGCCATCCTTTCTCATTTATTGAGTTAGAGTTTTCTCCCACCCGAGATGAGTAAGTTAGAGAAGATGGTGGTGTCCCTGCTGGGAACGGAGATGAATGTTGCTCTAGCCTCGTGACTTTGCCAGAAGGCCGAGGATTTCTGGGGGTGAGGCTGTGTCTCCTGCAAGAAATGGTAATAGGGATATTTCCATAGAGAAGACGCCCATTCCTCAAGAGGTCCTCTCGCCTGTGACAGGCCATTTCTGTGAGATTTGGGGGGCAGGGGCACACGTCGGTGCCACTTAACTGCACATGATACATTTGAGAAGAGAAAAGAAATTGCTTCTTTAAGAAATGCCAATATTTCTCAGTCAGATGGATCGTATTCCTCGGTCAACTGGGGAGGACAGGGAAACAGGCCAAGAGACTGCCAGGCTAGATGTTATAGGGGCAACACACAGAAAAAGGATGGGGAAGGAGAAAGGATGGAGAGAAGCACTGGAAGCAATGGGCTCAGATTTGGGGGTACCATGCCATGTGAACATACTTCTATTCTGTCCAGCTTCTGCCTGGGCAATTCCTTAAATGCTCTCTACCTGAGCTTCCTCATCTCTCAAATGAAAATAATAAGAGGATGGCCTAGGGTTAAAATGAGTATTAAATGAATTAATATTTGCAGAGCATTTGTGTATACCTACACATGATGTGCTGTGACTTTCTTATATAGAGAAACTCAAGCCAGCAGTGAACATGAATTGATTTGTCTTCCCAGGTGGTTCAGCGGAGTTGCTAATTCTGGGAACTTTCTTCCCCCTTCAGGCCGCTGGAATGGATCCAGATCCAATTCAGGTTCTTCCTGAGGATTTTTCAAATGGATTCAAAGGAATGATGGTTGGCTCCTCTCCTAAGGGTAAAGTTCTGAGTTATAAATCTTGACAGAGGCCTTGTGACCTATTCTGCAACAAGCTGATTAGGAGTAAGAGAGATGAATCTAGCCCAGAGGGAAGAGGAGACAAGAGATGGAGGGTCCTAAGCTGTACTCCAGTCCCTGGTTCATTAGTTTCTAAGCTAGCTATACCCATGTTCTTCCTACACTTTGCTTATAGGAATCAAGACATTCCCTTTCCTGGGAGAGGAGGAAGGGGATAATCACTTCAAACTGGGTTTCTGTCCCAACCACAACAACCCAAAACTTAGTGGATAAAGACCAACATTTACTGGAAAATATAATTCTCTATACTTTAACTCTTCCCCTCCCCAAGGAGTGCCTGGTGTGGGGCAGGGGTTGGAGGGAGAAGAGGAAGGGAGATAGATCATGAGGTATGGGGATGATAAAGTCATTTTTTCTTCTTGTTAAATTTTTATTGGGGTATAGTTGATATATCAACTATATAGTTGATATAGTTTATAATGCTGTGCTAGTTTCAGGCGTACAGCAAAACTATTGACAAAATTCAATACCCATTTATGATAAAAGCTCTCCAGAAGGTAGACATAGAGGGAACATACCTCAACATAATAACGCCCATGTAAGACAAGCCCACAGCAAACATCATTCTCAACGGTGAAAAACTGAAAGCATTTTCTTTAAGATCAGGTAAGGGGCCTCCCTGGTGGCTCACTGGTAAAGAATCTGTTGCCAGTGTAGGAGACATGGGTTCGGTCCCTGGTCCAGGAAGATCCCATACGCCACAGAGAGACTAAGCCCACGCACCACAACTACTGACCCTGTGTTCCAGAGCCCGCGCTCTGCAACAGCAGAAGTCGCCGCACAGAGAAACCCATGCACGGCAACCGGAGAGGAGTCCCCGCTCTGTGCACCTAGAGAAAACTTCTTCACACACAAGGAAGACCCAGTGCAGGCAATGAGTAAACCTACATATAAAAAAGATCAGGAATAACGCAAGGATGGCCACTCTCACCACTATTACTCAACACAGTTTTGGAAGTTCTAACTGTGGCAATCAAAGAAGAAAAAGAAAGAAAAGGGATCCACACTAGAAAAGAAGTAAAACTGTCACTGTCTGCAAATGACACTGTCTGCAAATGATACTATACATGGAAAATCCAGAAAACTACTAGAGTTCATCAATGAATTTGGTAAAGTTGCAGGATACAAAATGAATACCCAGAAATGTCTTGCTACTCTATATGCTAAGAAGAAAAGGTCAGAAAGAGAAATTAAGGAAACAATATCATTTATCATCACATCAAAAATAATAAAATACTTAGGAATAAACCTGCCTAAGGAGACAAAAGACCTGTACTCAGAAAGCTATAAGGTACTGATGAAAGAAATCAAAGATGACACAAACAGATGGAGAAATATACCATGTTACTGTATTAGAAGAACCAATATTGTCAAAATGATTATACTACTCAAAACACTGCAGATTTGATGCAATGCTTATGAAATTACCAATGGCATTTTTCCACAGAATTCAAACAAAAACTTTTTACAATCAGTATGGAAACACAAAAGAGTCATTTTAACACGTGATTGACCAGATGATTTTGCAGAAACTAATGCCTCTGGCCAGCAATTTGTTATGTAAGTGAATACTGAAACATTCCAGTCAATAACGTTTGGGTAACAAAAGATATATTAATACATTTCTGGTCAATAAATTGTTTAACAAAACACCTGAGGAGAAGAAATTCTAGGTTTATTGTATTTCAACAGCCCAGGCATGCAAATAACAGACTCACAGAGTCCCAGAGCTGAGAACTGCATCCCAGATTTTATTCAGATGAGATGAGCTCAGACTTTGCCTACTGAACACAGGGAAGCCATTTCTTCTGAGCTGAACAATAATAGCTCTACTGATGAGTACAGATATTGCTCATGTTTAAGCAAATCTGACTCAGCAAAGTGTCCCCAATTCTAGTCCTTTCCTCAGGAAAACTATTCATTTCCATCCTACTCACATGAGAGGAGTAAGATATCTGAACAGTTTTATATAAGTCTTTTCTTTTGGGGGATAGACATGTCTACCAGAAACATTCCATTAAATACTACCAAGAGACAAACTTTAGGATACTTGAGAGTCAACAGGGTTGGTAGAAGGAATGTTTGCTTAAAATCAAACTGATACCATGTTAAAAAGTGGCAAGGCTGATAGGAGTCTATTATGTGAACAACAGCAACAAAAATGATCACGGGTCTGGGACAGTCTTTTAGCAGGAAGACTGGGTTGCTGCACAGTTGTGATTCTATGGTAACCTGTGGTTGGCACTTAAGGGTTTTCATTTAAAACACTACTTACAGCAGAGAGGTTACTGGGCTTCCCTGGTGGCTCAAAGGTTAAAGCGTCTGCCTCCAATGTGGGAGACCTGGGTTCGATCCCTGGGTCGGGAAGATCCCCTGGAGAAGGAAATGGCAACCCACTCCAGTATTCTTGCCTGGAGAATCCCATGGACAGAGGAGCCTGGTAGCCTACAGTCCACGGGGTCGCAAAGAGTTGGACACGACTGAGCGACTTCACCTCACCTCACCTATCTTACCTGTATAACAGTTTTACCTGAAAAGAACACATTTCTGAGGCCTTAATTCCCTGGAATGGTGAAGAAGAAATTAAAAGTGGAATAGAGGGGACTTCCCTGGTGGTCCAGTGGCTGAGAATCTGCCTTCCAAGGCAGGGGACAAGGTCCGATCCCTAGTGAGGGAACTCATATCTCAAATGCTGTGGGGCAACTAAGCCTGCACGCCACAGCTACTGAGCTCATGCCCTCTAGAGCCTGTGACCACGGCTGGAGAAGGCAGCATGCCATAAGGAAGACCCAGCACAGCCAAAAACAACAACAAAAACCGAAGCAGAGAAGACGCCTCTCCTCCCCACTGCAGGCTTCATGCCTTGGGTCATGGAGGTCTGAGGACAAATTACTGATTCAGGCAACACGACGGATGGATCTCAAATGCTCCGTGCTAAATAGAGACAGAAAATACTACATACTCTGTGGCTATTTAAATGACAGTCTGGGCAAGGTGAAAATAGAGAGACAGAACAGACCAGGGATTAACAGGGGCAGAATGTGTTAGAGGGGACTGCCAATAGGAACGGAGAAGGCAATGGCACCCCACCCCAGTACTCTTGCCTGGAAACTCCCATGGACGGAGGAGCCTGGTGGGCTGCAGTCCATGGGGTCGCTGAGTCAGACACGACTGAGCGACTTCACTTTCACTTTTCATTTTCATGCATTGGAGAAGGAAATGGCAGCCCACTCCAGCGTTCTTGCCTGGAGAATCCCAGGGATGGCGAAGCCCAATGGGCTGCCGTCTGTGGGGTCGCACAGAGTCAGACACGACTGAAGCGACGCAGCAGCAGCAGCAGCAGCAGCAGCCAATAGGAATGAAGGAACTTCAGGGGAGTTCAAAATGTCATGGTTATGGTTTCATGCCCTGTACATTTTTCAGAATCCATAGAGTGGTAGGCCATGACCGGCTGCATGAAAATTATACAATAATAAGCATCCACCTTTAAAAGCATTTATATATTGATTTGACTGCCTCGGGTCTCAGTTGAGATATGTGGGATCTTTGTTGCATCATGTGGGATCTTTTGTTGTGGTGTACAGGCTCAATAGTTGCAATATGTGGGATTAGTTGCTCCATAGCCTGTGGGATCTTAGTTCCCTAATCAGGGATCAAACCCATGTCTCCTGCATCACAAGAGATTCATAACCACTGGACCAATAAATGTCCATTTTAAAGTGCTATGCAACAAACCACCCTAAAACTCAGTGGCTTAAAAATATTGTCAAGGCCCCGTGGGTTGGCTATGAAGGCTGACAGCTGTACTGGCTGGACACAGCTCTGGCAGCTCTGCCTGATGCAGGGCTCAGGTCTGGGTTGGACCTACCAGTTTCTCATTCTCCTGGAGCCTGCAGCCTGGCTGGGATGTGTTCTTCTCATGCTGATAACGGGGCCACACAGCGCAAGTCCAGTTACAGAAGAACATTTCAAGTTTTGGCCTGTGTTCCATCTGCTAAAATGCCTTTAGCAAAAGAAAGTCATAAGACAGCCCAGATTCAAGGGACTGTGAAGAAGAAAGAACCTCTATTGGGAAGAACTATCTAGAAAATCCAGAAATGTAGTGCTGGAACAATAACCCAACCTTACGGAAGGCTCTTTACTGGTGGTAAGCAGCAGCAGTCATATGAACACATATCATTTTTGCTTTTTCTGCATTATTCATGTTGAAGATTTGTTTCTTAATTTAGTGTTTCAATTATGAGGGTCCTCACTGTAAATCCTTAGAATTATACCATACATTCACACTCTGCTTTCTGGGGGTGGGGCAGGGGGAAGAAGTATAGTCAATTTTATTAGGCCATCAGAAACCTGGTTGACCTTGATGTCTTTTCACGTTGGTAACCAGGAAGCTCAGTGCCAACTGGACTGCTCAGTGGAGACAACTATGTCATTCCAGGTTCTTTCTGTGCTTCTCCTCTCTCTGCAGGATTACAAGCTCTTTTAAAATCTTCATACATATCCGCCTTATTCTTTGTGCTTTTTATTGCAAGATTCATAAATATCTTTTGAAAATACACAGAAGAAGAAAGGTCATAAATAATGCAAAGAATAGTGGATGGGGAGGTAGGATATTTATACTCTAATCATTTCCTTGGAACTTACTATGTGAGCTTCGCAAATCTCTTGATCTCCCCAGGCCTTGATTTTTTTAATCATCTTATGAGGCTAATTATGTTTCTGCTTACTTATCAACATAATGGAGAAAACATGTGAAGTCATGATGCATTTTTAGGGGCCATTGACTCTGGTTATTAGCCATTTTCATCAAGTGAATACACAGGTGTGATTTTGGCCTGAGAGAAAGCCCATATTGTTCTATAAATGGAACAAAAAGCTTCTCCTTGATTTCTTGCAGTGGCTTTGCCAGCCGAATGGTTTAGGAGATTTGTAAAAAGCAGACAGCACAAATTCAGTTCACTGGAGGTTTCAGACCTGTACAGAGGGATGAGAGTTCTTCAATTGCTGAAATGAACTGGTGGTCTCAAGGTGATTTTAAGTAAAAAGCCTGCCACAGTCTCAGTAAGATCCTATGGGATTTACTGTGTCAAAACCAAGGTTGAATAAAGTGCAGGGATAAAGGAGCCTGACTGGCCACAAAGGGGCGGCTTCTAGGTCAGTGAATCATTGAAATGGTATCGATGACAGTCCTTTGGTGAGAAGGCAGTGAGGGAACTCCTGGAAGGAGTATAATTAGTTCTCTGACCTATTCATTCTCTCCTCTTGATGCACAGATATTACACTGGGCAAATGTCACAACTTCTTGGAGTCATTTTTTCATCATAAAAAGCAAGAGGAAAGTGACTTAAATGGACAATTATTTAGAATTTGTAGAGAAATCTGAGCCATAACATTTGTAATCTACCTGAGCTGAGAGTACATGTTTGATTTCGTCAAAGTTTTAAGTCACATGTGCTTCCAAGAAGACTTGAGTCAGTGCAAAATTACTTAAAGCTAAGAGCAAAATTACACTTTGGGGTCTATTTCTCAAAGAGTGCAACATCTATGAAGAAAATCATCAATCTATGCCTGATAACTGGAACGTTAATTGACCAGAAGTCTTCTCTTGCAGAAAGACACATGTAAAAACATAAATCTATACCAACATCACCTAAATTGTGTATTTTAAGTGCTAACTAAGGGGCCCCCTTCAGATATTCTGAATTAGAATGTCAAAGGTGGGATCCTGCCTGGAACTTTAAACAGATGCCTTAGTTGATGTTAAAAGATGATACCATGAGAATCAGGATATTTAAGCAGGGGCCATGCTAAGTCATGTTTCAGAAACCTAGGTTCTTGCTTCCCAGGTGCACAAAATCACAAAATAAATAATTTTGCGCCACCCCAACTCTCTTCAAAGTAGTTAACCTGGTATCCTTAAGCACCCCTATATTTAAAATAGATAACCAGCAAGGACCTACTTACTGTATAGCACAGAAAACACTGCTCAATATTCTGTGAAAACGTGGATGAGAAAAGAATCTAAAAGAGAGTGGGTGTATGTATGTGTATAACTGAATCACTTTGTGGTACACCTGAAACTAATAAGACTTGAGTCAGTGCAAAATTACTTAAAGCTAAGAGCAAAATTACACTTTGAGGTCTATTTCTCAAAGAGTGCAACATCTATGAAGAAAATCATCAATCTATGCCTGATAACTGGAACGTTAATTGACCAGAAGTCTTCTCTTGCAGAAAGACACATGTAAAAACATAAATCTATACCAACATCACCTAAATTGTGTATTTTAAGTGCTAACTAAGGGGCCCCCTTCAGATATTCTGAATTAGAATGTCAAAGGTGGGATCCTGCCTGGAACTTTAAACAGATGCCTTAGTTGATGTTAAAAGATGATACCATGAGAATCAGGATATTTAAGCAGGGGCCATGCTAAGTCATGTTTCAGAAACCTAGGTTCTTGCTTCCCAGGTGCACAAAATCACAAAATAAATAATTTTGCGCCACCCCAACTCTCTTCAAAGTAGTTAACCTGGTATCCTTAAGCACCCCTATATTTAAAATAGATAACCAGCAAGGACCTACTTACTGTATAGCACAGAAAACACTGCTCAATATTCTGTGAAAACGTGGATGAGAAAAGAATCTAAAAGAGAGTGGGTGTATGTATGTGTATAACTGAATCACTTTGTGGTACACCTGAAACTAACACAACACTCAATCGACCATGCTCCAATATCAAATTTAACAAATTTTACAGAACTTTTATGTTCTTCAACAGATGAATGGATAAAGAAGATAAGGTTAGATTCAAATGAAGCAGTCCCAACTATGTGTCTATACACGTGTCACACGTATAACACAAGGATCTGTTATCCTTCTCGAGGACATCTGGTCACTTGAGTCCCCTGATTTCACAGAACCATTCAGAGGCTAACTCTTGGCACCATTCCTCCGGTAAGGGCTGCACACCTCACTGTCCTCCTGCATCTTCTTCACACAAGGCTGGGGAAGGAACAGCTCTCAGCAGCCATTCCCTAGATCCTTATCTTTTATTTCACCAATGCAACCCCTGCCCAGCATTTATCGTGAAATCAAGGTAATTTCACAAATAAAAGCTAACTTCTCATAGTTATATGCTACTTTAAAAAACTCTGGTGGACTTCCCTGGTGGCCCAGTAAAGACTCTGCATTTCCCCGGCAGAGGGCATGGATTCCATCCCTGGTCAGGAAAGTTCCACATGCCATGGTGTAGCAAAAAATAATGTTTTTAAAACCTTAAAAAGAAATGGAGACCCAACAGGCTCTCAGTTTAGCCTGCTAGCTAACCAACCCTAGAGAAAGCATTCCTGAGTAGAATGCAGTCTCTACATGCATTGTAGATTTATCCAACTAACATTCAGAGATCATCATTCTTTCCATGCTAAACTATTTTCACGAAAACTATCCATGTCTTGAACTTGGCCGCAGGAAACTTGGCTATTTGGATGTTGTAGCCTTGAGCTTCACACTGTGTAGCATGGGGGATGTCCATCCCCTATTTGTTGAATTAACTAATAAATAGGTGCATGAATAAATGCGTGAATCAGTCAGTGGCACCATCTCATCCCCACCACAGCACTGCAAGATGTTAGCACTAGTAAATAGATGGGGAAACAGACACAAGAGAGGTTAAGCAAACTTCTCAAGTTCTATCCACTTGCATCACTCTCTGAGTCAATGTGCCCATAGCGTGGGCTCACGTCCCCATGCACAGAGGTATGGAAACCCACAATAGGTTTGAGCAACTTAAGAAGTTCAACCTGCTGCAACGGGAGACCATGAGAATGATGAGGGAAATTATATGGGAAGATAGGTATGATTTATCTGACAGCCATATGCTTTATTTTATAGATAGAGGGTGATTCAAAGATTTTTTAAAATAGAATACTGACCTAATCCCAGTTGTACTTTAGAAAGATGAATCTTCCTAAATGTAGAGTTGAATACTTCCTGCAGAGACCATATGGTCCACAAGTCTAAAATATTTACTATTTAACCCTTTACAGAAAATTCTGCCAACCTGTTCTAGAAGAAAACAGTCTTAGTTATTTTAGGTGGGCTAGCACAGTTAGTGAGAAAAATCTAGGTCCCTGACTTGTGAAAGAACAGAGGAAGAAAAGAGGTTTTGCTGATCTCCTCAGTATGAGTGAGCATAACCCAATCATACTAGTTTACCCAGATTTTTTGTATTATTTTTTATTTAATTTTATTATTGTTTTCTTTTTTTCTTTTTGGCTTCAGCACTGAATATCCCACATTTCAGGGAGCCTTTCAGTCCTATGCAAATGAACAGATGATTACCCTAATTACCAGAGTAAATTCATGAGAAAACAAGTCAGAAACTAGAGAAGAGAAACATAAAGACCCATTTGGAGATGAAATCAAGTAGGTATGTTTAAAGAACCATCAGGGTCAAAGTTCACAGGGTGTATGGCTAATGAAATATGTAATATGCTCAGTCTATCAGTTAGGATTAAGTTCAGCTGTAAGTGACAGAAAACACAGAAAGACAAAAGAAGATGGGAGGCAAATAGTTCAGGACTTGTTTAACAGTCTCTTGAACATCAGGTTCCTAGACTCCTTCTACTCAACTGTATTACCATCCTCAAAATGTTGCTAGCTCTTTCTGGACCAAAGTGGCTGCTTGAGCTCCAGCCATCAGAGCTACATTACAGTCAACAGAGAGGAAGAAAAGGTGAAACGGGCACACCTGTGTCCCCATAATGACTCTTCTTCAAAGTTGCAAACCTCACTTCTGCTGGTATGTGGCCATACCACACAGGAAAGGCTGGAAAACATAATTTTATTCCTGGAAGTCAGGTGCCCAGCTAAACAGAGGGAACCCTATTACTAATGAAGAAATAAGGAATAAATATTGGGAGACAACTAGCATTTTCTGAAGCATTTAGATAATTATCAATATAATTGTTATAAATCCATAGCTAATACTGTTGAGTTGCCTTTGGTTATCAGACACTATGCCAAATCCTTCTTGCACATTTTCTCATTTAGTCCTTCCAAAAATATGTCAGTGAGACATTACCATTGTTCTGTATTTGCTATGTGGGGAAATGTAGGCAAAAATAGATAAAATTAGCATTACTAGATCACAGAGTTATGAAATGGAGCTAGGATTTAAACCCAGGTTAGACCCATGAACTTAATTGTCTTGTAGTATCACTCTCCCCGACCCCCGCAAAGCTTTCTATAAGGCATAATTTTTACCAAGATTTTGCCAGCCCACAGACCAACATCTTGAGCATAATGTTGACATGAGTTCAACCACTGGATTGCTATAGATTTCTAGAAAAGGTAGATCTCATGTCACTAAATGTTGTTCAGTTGCTAAGTCATGTCCAACTCTGTAACCCCATGGACTGCAGCAAGGCCAGGCTTCCCCGTCCCTGACTATCTCCTGGAGTTTGCCCAAGTTCCTGTCAATCGAATCAGTGATGCTATTCAAACACGGAACTTCCCCTCTGAGGTTCCAAAGCTCCCCATGCCCCCATCTGTGAGGGGCTGTGGAAACTTTTCCACCTTCATGACTTTGCATCCACCATGGTTGGATAGCAGGTCACTAATACGGTTCCTCAAAAAAACAGAATATATGCACAACTGTATCTACTGATATATACACATTTATGATAAATCTTACTAATAAAAGGAAGAGTGGCATGCAATTGTCAAATAATAAATATACAGTAGTCTTTATTGTAAATTCTACACAGCCAATGGATTCCCATAGATTGCTCTCTTCGATTTTTGCCAACCACTTGTATTCATAGCCAGACTACAGTTGTAACTGACAAACAGGAGTAGTGACATGAATGTAAGTTGATGTTTTCATTTTTGCGAACCACTGGGAGGTAGGGAAACCACAAAGGTGATGGAATCTTCATTTATTCATCTATCCTTTGCCAAACTGGATAGCAGTGTTCAAACATCGAAAAAATATTTACTCAGCTTTTGTGTTATTGATAATGTAATAGCTATAGACCCTGCATACTTTTAAGTATAGTCTGCATTACTAACATTTTCTTTATTACTTTAAGTTTAGAACAAGATTTGAAAACTATGACCCTTTATCAAAGTCTCTCTCTACCGATTTTTGTAAAGATAGCTTTTTAAGAACACAACTATGGGGGGACCTTCCAGATGGTGGAGGAACAGGATGGGGAGACTACGGTCTCCCCAACAAATACATAAAAAACCCATCTGCATGTGGAACAAGTTCCATAGAACAACTTCTGAACACTGGCAGAGGACCCCAAACCTCTAGAGAGTCACACCAATCTCCTTGGAATGAGGTGGGGCCAAAGATAAAGACAGCAAGGGAAGCAAAGGATTGTGGGGCAGGGACCTGTGCCCCAGGGAGGGAGTCCTGAAGGTGGAAAAGTTCCCACACGCTAGGAAACCCCCTCACAGGTGGGGGCAGGGAGAGCTTCGGAACCTCAGAGGGAAGTGCAGCCAGACAGGTGCTCTGAAGGAAAATGGAGAACATTCACCACAGAGATCCTGCGAAGGGTACTTCCCAGCCAAGTAGTGGCTCACACGCTCATGTCTGCCCACAGCGAATGGGGGCTGGGTGGGGAGGCTCGGACCTCGGGGGTCCATCTCCAGGGAGAGGACCAGAGTTTGCTGCAGGGAAGATACTCTGAGTTGGCTAATGTGACACAAAAACAAGGATCCCGGCCTAGAGAATGCTGAGGCAGGGCAAGCCTGTTTCAGTCCAGAGCCCCAGAGACAGAGAAGCAGGCTAGAGGGCCAGAGGCGGGAGGCAGGAGCCGCTCCACTCTGCACCCCAGATATCTCAACTGCTGCCAAGCTGTGAGCAGCCGCGGGGCTTCCTGGGAGCCTGAGCCGCTCAGCTCTGCCAAGGGTGTCACAGTCCAGGATCAGCTCCCCTGGAGAAGCACACAGCCTGCACAGACGGTGGCGAACTCCTGCAGGGCCCAGGCACAGCCAGCAGTCCCCACATACCCCAGCAGCATCTGCAGTGACCCTCCCTCTTCCCAGCACAGGTTAGCAAGTGAACCCTGATAAGCGGCTACCTTCGCCGCCCCCTTGCGACAAACTCTGCAGAGAGACACAAACAGAAGTGGGCCCCAAATCAAAGGGGAACACCAGGGGCTGTGTGGGCAAAGGAAAGAAGGGGAAACCGCCACAGAGGTGGCATGTCCAGTGGTTTGAAGTAAAAGTGAAAGTGTTGCTTGCTCAGTCATGCCTGACTCTTTGCAACCCCCATGAACTGCAGCCTGCCGGGCTCCCCCGTCCCTGGGATTCTCCAGGCAAGAACACTGGAGTGGGTTGCCATTTCCTTCTCCAATGCATGAAAGTGAAAAGGGAAAGTGAAGTTGCTCAGTCGTGTCCGACTCTTAGCAACCCCCATGAACTGCAGCCTACCAGGCTCCTCTGTTCATGGGATTTTACAGGCAAGAGTACTGGAGTGGATAGTCATTTCCTTCTCCAGGGAATCTTCCCAACCCAGGGATTGAAACTGGCTCTCTGCACTGCAGGCAGATTCTTTACCAGCTTAGCTACCAGGGAAGACTCCTCCAGCAGTTTAAATTCCCATAATTAGCCTGAGACTGTGCGCATTAGGGGCAACTGTAGATTTCGAGAGTAAGCTGGAGCAATGGGAGGTCAGAATCTGAGCTGACCGTATACTGAACACAACAGGTCCAGAGATTTTCCTTGATATATTGAAGGACTTTCTGATTGGGCACATCAACTGGAGCAGGAAAAAGGAGGAAATAGTTGAACATTCCTCTCACTACCATTCTCTAAATATTCCCCCTTCCCCCTTTTTTCTCATATTGTCCTAACATGATTATTTATTACTCCTTTAATTTGTATAACCTAGTTTTCCCTTTTTAAAAAAACTTATTTTTAAATATATTTCATGTTTTAGATTTTTGTTTTTGCTTTTGTATTTGTGAGAGTCTAATTTTTTCCATGGTTTTAATTTTTTTTGATCTTTTGTTTTTGGTTCTGTATCTTTGAGAGTCTTAATATATTTAGTATCCATTTTCACTAGGGGCTTTGATTATTGGCTTGATTACTATCTTCTCTTTTGACTCCTTTTTTTATCCTCTTTATCCTTCTTCCCTCTTCTTTTCTCTATATAAGTGTGTGAATCTCTTTGGGTGTCCTTGGCTGTTGAGAGTTGTTTCACCCTCAGTGTAGGGGTTTTGTCTTCTGTGGAGTGTGGCCTATGAAGCCTCACTACTGTAAGGGGTCAGGCCTGGATCCCAGAGGCAGGAGACCCTACTCCAGGACTTTGGACCACCAGAGAACGCCTGCTCCCATGAAACACATTAATAGGCAAGAACCCTCCCAATGGCCTCCATGACAACACTTAAGACCAAGCCCCACGCAAAAGCCAGCAAGCTTCAGTGCCAAATGCCACACACCAGACCTTCAGCAAAACAGGAGCACAACACTGCACATTAGCAGACAGGCTGCCCCAGGCCACAAAAACCCCCAGACAACACAAAATCCACTAGTGGACATGGCACTACTCTCTAGAAAGAGAAGATCCAGCTCCATCCACCAGAACACAGGTTCCCCCAACCAGGAGACCCTTCACAAGGCACTGGCCCGACCCCACCCACGGCGGGAAGACGCCACAATTAAGAGGAACTATGGCCTTCCAGCCTGCAGAAAAGAGACCCCAAGCCCAGAAAATTAAGAGAAACGAAAAGACAGAAATGCGCAGCAAGTGAAGGGACATGGTAAATGTTCCATAAGGTCCATAAGACCAAACGCATGAAGAGGAAATAGGCAGTCTACCTGAAAAAGAATGGCAGAGTAACGATAGTCAAGATGATCCGAAATCTTGAAAATAAAATGGATTTTGATCCAAAATCTTGAAAATAAAATGGAGGCATGGATAAACAGACTAGAGGTTTGCATCAAGCAGATTCAAAACATGTTTGCGGTGGGAGGGGGATGTTCAAGTGGGAGGGGACACAGATAAACCTGTGACTGATTCATGTTGATGTTTGGTAGAAACGAACACAATACTGTAAAGCAATAATCCTTCAATTAAAAACAAATCACTTTTAAAAAAGAAATAAAATACATCAAAATATTTTTAAAAAAGGGAGAAGATTTAAATAAAAAAAATTAGAAATGAAAAAGGAGAAGTTAAAACAGACAACTCAGAAATACAAAGGATCATAAGAGACTACTATGAGCAACTATATGCTAATAAAACAGACAATCTAGAAGAAATGGACAAATCCGTAGAAAAGTACAACCTGTCCAAACTGAATCAGAAATAGAAAATATGAACAGACCAATCATAAACACAGAAACTGAAACTATAATAAAAATTCTTTCTACAAACAAAACTTCAGGTCCAGGAAGCTTCACAGGTGAATTCTACCAAAAGTTTAGAGAATACTTAACACCTATTGTACTCAAACTCTTCCAGAAAATTGCAGAGGAAAGAAAATTCCCAAACCCATTCTATGAAGCCACCCCGATACTAAACCAGACAAAGATGCCACACAAGAAGAAAATTACAGGCCAATATCACACTGATGAAAATAGATGCAAAAATCCTCAACAAAATTCTAGCAAACAATCCAACAACAAATTAAAGAGATCATACATCATGATCCAGTAGGCTTTATCTCAAAGGATGTAAGGATTCTTCAACATAATCATATCAATCAATGTGATACACTATATTAACAAATTTAAAGATGAAAACCATATGATAATCTCAATAGATGGAGAGAAAGCTTTTGACAAAGTTCAACACCCATTTATGACAAAAACTTCCAGGAAGTAGACACAGGAGGAACATACCTCAGCACAATAAGGGCCATATATGAAAAACCCACAGCAAACAGTATTCTCAGTGATGAAAAACTAAGAGCATTTCCTCCAAAATCAGGAACAAGACAAGGATGCCTACTTTCAATCACTATTATTCAGCATAGTTTTAGAAGTTCTGGCCACAGAAATCAGAGAAGAAAAAGAAATAAAAGGAATCCAGATCAGAAAAGAAGAAGTAAAACTTCCATTGTTTGCAGATGTCATGATTCTTTACATAGAAAACCCTAAAGATGCCACCAGAAAATTTCTAGCACTAATTAGTATAGTGCTACTGACTATAACATAGTAAAGTAACAGGATACAAAACTAATACGCAGAAATTCCTTGCACTCCTATACACTAACAATGAAAAATCAGAAAGAGAAATTAAGAAAACAATCCCAGTCACCATTGAAACAAAAAGAATAAAATACCTAGAAATAAATTTACCTAGAGACAAAGACCTATATGCAGAAAACTATAAGTCACTGATGAAAGAAAGACAACACAAACAGGTGGAGAGATATACCATGTTGTTGGATTGAAATAATCAATATTGTGAAAATGACTATATTACCCAAAGCAATCTACAGATTCAGTGCAATCCCTATCAAACTACCAATGATAGTTTTCACAGAACTAGAACAAATAATTTCACAATTTGTGTGGAAATTCAAAAGACCCCAAATAGTCAAAGCAATCTTGAGAAAGAAGAATGGAGGTGGAGGAATCAACCTTCCTAACTTTACACTATACTACAAAGCTACAGTCATCAAGACTGCATAGTACTGGCAAGACAGAAACAACAGAAAGCCAAGAGATAAACTGACATACCTATGGGCACCTTATCTTTGACAAAGGAGGCAAAAAAAAAAAAAATATATATATATATATATATATATACACAATGGAGAAAAGGCAATCTTTTCAATAAGTAGTGCTGGGAAAACTGGGCAGCTATGCATAAAAGAATGAAATTAGAATACTTTCTTATACCATACACAAAAATAAACTCAAAATGGATTAAAAACCTTTCTGGATAAGACCAGAAACTATAAAACTCTTAGAGGAAAACATAGAACAGTTTGACATAAATTGCAATGATAGAGCAAGATCCTCTATGACCCACATTCTACAGTAATGAAAATAAAAACAAAAATAAACAAGTGGGACCTAATAAAACTTTAAAGCTTTTCCACAGTGAAGAGAACTATAAGCCCGGTGAAAAGACAGTTCTCAGAATGGGAGAAAATAATAGCAAATGAAACAATTGACAAAGGATTAATCTCCAAAATATACAAGCCCCTCATACAGAACAACAAACAACCCAATCAAAAAATGTGCCTAAGACCTAAACAGACATTTCTTCAAAGAAGGCATACAGATGGATAATAAACACAGGGAAAGATGCTCAGCATCACTTATTATCAGAGAAATACAGATTAAACTACAATAAGGTATTCTGTCACACTGGTCAGAATGGCCATCATCAAAAAGCCTACAAACAATTAATGCTTGAGAGGGTGTGGAGAAAAGGGAACCTTCTTGCACTGTTGGTGGGAATGCAAATTGATACAGCCACTATGGAGAACAGTAGGGAGATTCCTAAAAAAAACTAGGAATAAAACCAACATATGACCCAGCAATCCCACTGCTGGGCATATTCCCTGAAGAAGCCATAAGTGAAAAAGACACATGCACCCCAGTGTTCATGGCAGCACTATATACAATAGCCAGGACACCGAAGCAACCTAGATGTCTATCGACAGATGAATGGATAAAGTTGTGCGTATACACAATGGAATATTACTCAGCTGTCAACAGGAATTCATCTGAGTCCATTCTAAAGAGGTGGATGAACCTAGAGCCTACTATAGAGAGTGAAGTAAGTCAGAAAGAGAAAGATAAAATATCATATATTAATGCATATATATGGAATCTAGAGAGATGGTACTAATAGTCCTACTTGCAGGACAGCAAAGGAGACCCAGGCAGAGAACAGACTTTTGGTCACAGTGCGGGAGGGAGGGAGTGGGATGAGCTGAGAGAGTAGTGTTGAAACACATTCCCGTCTATGAAATAGACAGCCAGTTGGAATTACTTTATGATGCAGGGAAACTTAAGCCAATGTACTGTGACAACCTAGAGGGCTGGGATGGGGAGAAAGGTGGGAGGGAGGTTTAAAAGAGAGGGAACACGCCTGGGGCTGATTCATGGTGATGTATGGTAGAAACCATCACGATATTGTAAAGTAATTCTCCTCCAATTAAAACTACAATTCAAATTAAAAAAATAAAAAAACACATCCATGTCCATTTATTTAAGTATTCTCAATGTCTATATTACTTACATGTATTAATATCTATGGGCTTCCCAGGTGGCTCAGTGGAGGAGGAAATGGCAACCCATCCAAGTATTCTTGCCTGAAAAATCCCATGAACAGAGGATTCTGGCAGGCTACTGTCCATGGGGTCACAGAGGGTTAGATAAGACTGAGCACATATATATTTATAGATGATCTGCTTTTATGCTACATCACAGCTAAAAAGTTGTGAATGAGGCCCTATGGCCCACAAACTTGAAAATATTTACTATCTGCCTATTTAGAGAAAAAAGTTTGCCAACACTTGGCCTAAATAAATGAGACTGGGTCCTGTAATTTCAGAGGAAGAATCAGGACTTTCCCAAAGATGAGAAGCTGTTTTGAGAAAATAGATCTTAAGATGCTTTCAGAACAACAAGAAAAGCAGATAAAACACCTTGGGTTGATCTAAGTAAGAATTCCTGGAATTCCAAGGAATGAGGCAGACTACTGCACCAGCATTTTCCCTGGATGCTGATTAAAATGAAAGTTCCAGTGAATTGTGTTGTTCAGTCACTCAGTTGTGTCCTACATTTTTGCAACCCCATGGACTGCATCATGCCAGGCTTCCCTGTCCTCTACTGTCTCTTGGAGTTTGCTCAAACTCATGTCCATTGAGTCAATGATGCCATCCAACCATTTCATCCTCTGTCTCCCCCTTCTCCTCCTGCCCTCAATCTTTCCCAGCATCAGGGTCTTTTCCAAAAAGTCCAATGGATAGAGATGTTGAACAGGAGCCAAGCCAACCCTGAATGGGTACCAATGGTCTCTCTGCTTGTAAGTTCATCATGTAAGCATCTGAGTTTCATAGCATGAACAAACTGAGCAACAACCAGAAGCAGAAGCATGAAGCAATCGCCATAGAGTGTCCTGTCCAAAAATTCACCTTTTCTCTTCTGAAGCACAAGGCCTTAGGTTTCAAACATAGTTGCAAGTCACCATATTTCTGAAGTTTTTTTTTTTTTAAGTTTATAATGCCCAGACAAGAAAAAAATAAAAGGCGGCTGCAAGGGCAAATGAGGGCATGTGTGAACTACAAAGCAGATGTCTTCTCTGCCCTCAATCTTTCCCAGCATCAGGGTCTTTTCCAAAAAGTCCAATGGATAGAGATGTTGAACAGGAGCCAAGCCAACTCTGAATGGGTACCAATGGTCTCTCTGCTTATAAGTTCATCATGTAAGCATCTGAGTTTCATAGCATGAACGAACTGAGCAACAACCAGAAGCAGAAGCATGAAGCAATCACCATAGAGTGTCCTGTCCAAAAATTCACCTTTTCTCTTCTGAAGCACAAAGGCCTTACATTTCAAACATAGCTGCAAGTCACCATATTTCTGGAGTTTTTTTTTTTTTTTAAGTTTATAATGCCCAGACAAGAAAAAAATAAAAGAAGGCTGCAAGAGCAAATGAGGGCATGTGTGAACTACAAAGCAGATGTCTTAAAAAGATACATGATATTATAGGGGGAAACTGATGAGGTAATTCTCAAAATGCAAGGCCTTAATTACTTATTTCTGTTCTGGGTATCCAACCCAATTATTGCTGGAATCAGAAACAGAGGATTCTTCGTGGCATATTTAATATCATTACTAAGCAGCATATTTAACATGAACAAAACCATATTGGTACTAAACTGTTCAAGGGTGGTACACTAAAATGAGATGCCCCAACCAAGTCTCCCCCCTGCTGCAAAGCAAGTTCTTCTGAGGTTAGCATCACCTACTTCCGAGGTTGCCACATCTGCCTTGTGTCTCGTCATGCCTGAATTCTCTGATCATTTTTCTGTTTTGGAAACTCTGCAGAAAATATCATTTGTTTTGATCCCAGACTATCATGTAATTTTAGCAGAGGCCTGAATTAATAAATGGAAATGGAAACTTCAACACTAAAATACTGTGACAAAATTTCATTATAAGGAGGTCACCTACGTGATCCAGGGAATGTGAATATGTTTTGATGTTTATTCAAATAAAAATATAGAAACAGAAAACTTTAAAAGTCTTAGAACTCCTGGAGCTCTGGGATTATGTTCAAAGATGCTGAGGAATCCATCTGAAAAGAGTCAATAGGCTAAATATTTTTCAAATGCAGTTGACTTTATTTTTAACTGTACCACATGGCTTGCGGGATGTTAATTCCCTGACCAGGGATTGAACTGGCACCCTCAGCAGTGAAAGCACAGAATCCTAAGCACTGGAACACCTGGGAAGTTCCCAAATGCATTTGACTTTAAAACCTTGTATTTGTGGAGCAAATCCATTAGAAACTTATTTTGTAAAGTCTAGGATTTATGAAAGAGTTCAATTCTGTTTTTGGTCTTTCGCCCATGTGGAGAGAAAAGAAAAAAAAAAAGCTAAGTGGAGAAGCAGCCTAGCCTGGGGGAGCTGTTTTCTCAAGGTTCTGGGAGAAAGCCAATTCCATACAAAGCTGAACCACCACCTTCACAGAGCCCAAAACATTTTTAAGGTTGAAATGTAGGAAAATACTTCACAGTCTGGGTTCTGAGGGGACAAAAGCCAGGCGCCCACACCCTGTAGAAAGGAGAGCGCTGGTGGTGATTCTCTGATGCGGCTGGTTCTCAGTAGACAGCCTGTTGTTGAAGAAACTTCTAGATGAATTGTGCAGTCTTCCTCAGTGTGGATAAAGTCAAGTCCTTTCAGATTCTTCAGGGCTTCCTCAGGCTTATGTCGATACATTTATAGAGCATTTGTTAAAAGATTTTTTTGATGTGGACCATTTTTTAAAAAGTCTTTATTGAATTTGTTACCACTCTGCTTCTATTTTATGTTTGGTTTTTTGGCTTTGAGGCATGAGGGATCTTAGGTCCCCCACCAAGGACTGAACCCACACCTCCTGCATTGGAAGGCGAAGCCTTAACCACTAGATTAAGGGGAAGTCCCTATAGAGCCTTTTTAAAGGTCTTCCCGCATTTTATCAATCAGGACAGAGGGAAAGAAAACGAGCTTTTGTAAACATAACACATGCATTAGTCCCAGGCCACCATCATAAAATGCCACAGTCTGCATGGTTTAAACAACAGGAGTTTATTGCCCCACAGTCTGGATGGAGCCTGGAAGTCCATGACCACGGCGCTTGGCTTGGAGAGGGCTGCCTTTCTGCTGGGTCTTCACGTGGCCTTTGCCCTGTGCGCCTGCGCTGCTGGTATCTCTTCCTGTGCTCATAGGATTATGGCCTATATTATGAGCTTATTTAACCCTAAATCCTTCTTTAACATCTCTTCAAATACAGTCATCTTAGCGGTTAGGATTTCAACATACAAATTTTGGGAAGACAAAATTTAGTCCATAACAAGGCACCCCAACAAATATTAAAGTATGAAAAAGAGTGAACTTTTAAAAATCACTCAAATAACATCACCTTTAGGTAAATGTTAGTCAATACATCTCTTCAACTGTATGGATGAATCACTAGCTTGAGACTGAAAATGAAGTGAATAGATTCAAAGCTATGTCAATGGATTCATAGTTTATAAATTTTCTTTTAATTAAATAATTCAAATAATTCAAATTTTAAGTGGTGTGATATATTACCTTGCAGTTGATTCTAAAATGAGTACATTGGTTACTGTTTATTCTATAGATATTTAAATAACTATACAGTATACTTTTCATGTATAAATGCTGTTCACTAATTGCTAGGAATAATTGGGATCTAAGCTAGACTAAAAGAAAACAGGGGCTGGAGGGAGGAAAACTTATTGTCTATGTCTAATCGTTTAAGCCATCCAATAGATGTAAAAGAAAGAGTGGAAAAATTATGATGCACTCCTATTTGCTTACAAGGGTCATTTCTGTCTGTTTTAATATGGTCTCTGCAAGTTTATGACAGGACTTTCCTAGTAGCTCAGCTGGTAAAGAATCCATCTGCAATGCAGGAGACCTAGGTTTGATCCCTGGGTTGGAAAGATCCTCTAGAAGAGGGCCTGGCAACCCACTCTAGTATTCTTGCCTGGAGAATCCCCATGGACAGAGGAGCCTGGTGTGCTGAGTTCATGGGGTTGCAAACTTCCCCAGTGTCTCAGCGGTAAAGAATCTGCATGCAATGCAGAAGATGTAGGTTCAGTCCCTGGGTCAGGAAAATACCCTGGAGGAGTGCATGGCAACCCACTCCAGTATTCTTGCTGGGAAAATTCCGGGGACAGAGGAGCCTGGCAGGCTACAGTCTATGGGGTTGCAAAGAGTCGGACATGACTGAGTCACTGAACACACACTGCAAGTTTATAAGTGGGTTTATTGTTTTGATTATTAAACCAAACAATATATCTGACAGCACCTAATAGAGAACCATAATACCTATTCAGAGTAGACACTAAATATTTGGTTGAACAAAAAATTCCTTCAGGTTTTTTCACCCATCATATGGCAATCCACTCCAGTATTCTTACCTGGGAAATCCCATGGACAGAGGGATTTCCTGGCGGGCTACAGTCTATGAGGTCACAAAGAGTTGGACACAAAGTAATGACTAAACAGCAATAATAATAATTTGTTGAAGTAAATCTAGATTTTACTTAATCAGAGCCACAAGTATACTGGTTTTGTGAAAGATTACAGAGAAAAATGGCCACCTGTCTTCCCAATTTGGCACATTGCATTGGAGTTTTATCAAATAACTGTCTCTTTTATACCCCAAGGCATTGGTCTAATGGAATGGGATTTTAAAAAGATGTGTTGTATAGTCATCCATAAATTAAATGATGCAATTACACTATACTTAATGTAGCAGAAAAAAATCTTAAATGCAGTAAAACTCATTTAAAACTTGGAATCAATACTTCTTAAACTCAACATATATTATTTCCTAAAATACTTCTTAAACTTTATAAAAAGATTATAAAAACAATTAAGATTTTTGGTGCCATTATTGTATTTTTACAGCATATGCTTCTCTTTTTAGATTCCTTGCTATAAATGATGATGAGATTTAGGCTATTATAATTCCTCTTCACAGCACTTAATTTTTGTTATGGGCATATGTCTGCACAGACTCGTGAGCTCTTGCAGTGAAAATTACATATGTATTTCATTCTGTGACCATAATTCCCACTGTTTCTTAGTTCCATTTCTCAGTGAATTTAATATTCACCCACAGTCTTTTTCCTTCATCTTCCGCATTTCCAAGTTCATTAAACTTTTTTTCTTAATGACTGGAAACTCACAAAGTACTTTTATTCCATAATGAATTCATGAGTACTGTGTGGCTTAGCTCTTGCGTGTTTTAAGAACGTATACGACCTTTGTTGCATAATGAGATAATTATACATAGTATTCATGACTTGCATTTTTTTCTTCTCAGACTTTGCTTCTGTATTCTAGTTTTGAATGTTGATGTTGAAAAGTTTACAGCCAGAATAACATCTCCTCACTTGCTGTCTGAATGCCTGAAGAATTTTTTTCCATAAATTTTCAAAGCTTACATGAGTCCAAGTGCCAATCATTCTGAATCTAGTTTTTCTTCTAAAACAAATTGGTTTTTCTAAACTTACAAATCAAGTTGTCCTCACCTTTCAAGGGATTTGTTTGAAGGCCTTTCTTTTTCAATTATTACGTTCCTAACCTCATCAGGAACATTCAAGGCTAGCAATTTTCACTGTGTTGAGATAGTTTCTCCACCTTATACATTATTTTCTTTCTAGAATTGGTTTAATCATTCTGTCATTTTTTTGTTTAATTATCTCAAGACTTTTCCTATGTCAGCAATTCTAATGTTGATTATGTCTCTTATGTGTTCTCTTATGTTCAATTAATTTATTGTCTATAGTAGAACCATTTTTCTTCTCAATGAATTGCCTCAATTCTGCAACCTTCATTTTTATTTCTTTCCATGGTTCTGTCATCTAGTCTCTGTTGAATTCATGTTATTATTCTAAACCATAAAACCTTCATGGAAAATTTACTTCTTTGGATTTTTTTTCTTCTAGAATAATTTCTTATCCATTTATTCCTTTTTCTCTTTTTTTCTTTCTTTCTTCCATATTTCTGCCAAATACTTATAATGATGCTATTAGGCTTTTCATCTTCCCATTCTAATGCAGGCTCTGTTCTCCATGTATTTTATTTTTTAGGGAGTGTGTTTGAATTTTCTTGGACCTCATTTATTCTTTATTAAGACATGTTTATCTTCTCCTCTGATCTACAGCTTGAATGCTGAGTTTTAGTTTGGGTTCATATTCTGAAGATATAGGAATAAAAGGTGATCAGCTAGACCTAGTCTCCTTTAATGAAAAGTTACTAGTTTTCTACCTAATAATAATGGAGGTAAAAGATCTTCTTGCCATGGTTAATACTTACCTGAAGATTCAGATTATTCTGCAAACTGAGCATGTACTTCCAGAGGATGTACATCAGAGTTCTCCAAGGTTATCTGTTTTCTAATTTCGTCCCACTTTTATCCAGTGGACTTTGCCACTTCCTTTGCATGCTGGGGCTTCCCTGGTGGCTCAGAGGTTAAAGCGTCTGCCTAGAGTGCAGGAGACCCAGGTTCGATCCCTGGGTCGGGAAGATCCCCTGGGGAAGGAAATGGCAACCCACTCCAGTACTCTTGTCTGGAGAATCCTTTGGAGGGAGGAGCCTGGTAGGCTACAGTCCATGGGGTCGCAAAGAGTCGGACACAACTGAGCAGCTTCACTTCACTTTGCATGCTGCATGTCATAATAAGAGGGAATGATGGGCATTGCCTCATCTTCTCCCTTGACTTCCAATCTTGGGACATCAGTGATACTGTCAGGGTTTGTCTGGCCCTTAATACCATTTCTAGTGGAGTTTTGCAAATGATGCTGAATCATTTCAGAATGTCTGTCTTTCCCTGCCAAGACTCTTTGATATTTACAAAATATCAAACCTGTGACCATGGTTGAATTGTTACCTTCCTTTCTTTCTTTTTAAAAATGTATTTTTAAATTCATTACATAGTTTTGGGTAAAGGGATTCTTGGATCTGACCTCAATCTGCCATAATTATCTAGAAGCCCTCCTCCATTAGGTTTTGATTCCTCCAGGCTGCTGAACAACGGGCTTTATTGTCTTCATCACCACCAGAGACACTCAGCTTCCTCAGCTAATAATGAGACTTGTTTTTAAACTATCCATCTATATACGCGGGTGAAAACTAACTATAAAAACCAATTATTTGTTGTTGTAACACCTAGCACAGGACTCTGGCACTCTAAGAGGATTGTGTTTATTGTGAGAGTAACAAAGATGTTGGTGATTTCAGAGTAAGTGTTTGAGAGGGCTCCAGAGCACTGGCAGTGAGCGTTGCCCTTTTCTACAGACAGGAAATCAGACGCACAACTGCAGTATCTTGCTCAAGGTCAAACAGCTATAGAGGAAGTGTCGGGGCACCTGTTAACACTATGACTGTGTCTTTTAAATGTGCCTTAGGCGAGAAATATTAAACAACAATCACCCCACTGACTTCCGCATGGTTCTGAACCTGAGGCGTGCAGAAGCCCGTGGCTGATCCAGGCTCTGAATTTCCAAGAGCAATCAGTCTCCCATGGATGCACAGAGTGGTGGGCATTTTCCCCTACTCATGTTGGTTAATATATTACCTTCTTTCACTGTGGAATTATACCGGCTTAGAAGCTGCCAAGTTTGTGTCTCTTAAAAAATTCAGCACACACTTTCAGTCATAAAAGCAGAAACCCAACTGCTTCCTGCCGTAGCGAATTGTAAGAGCTGACTGAATCTACCCAAAGGAATCACTTTAAAAATTCAGCTTTACTGCTCAGGGATGGAAAAGGGCAAGGGAAGATATCGGGGTCCTCTAAGGTGGTAGGGAGACAATAAGAAAAAGGAGTCTCTTCCCTTTTTATTCTGAGCTAGGAAACCCCAAGAGAGAACCAATGTCTCTATATATTCCCCTAGTCCACTCTCTCCTCCTTGGAGTCTTGACCCCAAATCAGCAGCTTATGAGAATGCTAGATTCTCCCCCTTATCACAGCAAACTTTCTTTAATCACATTAATCTTTTTGTTTTTTATTAATGAGACTTTAGGTCCCTTCACTGGGATAAGTAAAAAAGGCACCTTTAAGCAAAGAATGAGGAATTTCCCTGGTGGTCCAGTGAATGGCTCAGACTCCACATTCACAATACAGGAGGCCTAGGTTCCATCCCTTGGTCAGGGAACTAGGTACCACATGCCTTAACTAAGCATTGACATGCCTCAACTAAAGACTCCACATGTCACAACTAAAAAAAAGATGCTGCATGCTGCAGCTAAGGCCCAGTGCAGTCAAATAAATAATAAGCTAAAATAAATAAATGTTTTAAACAATAAAAGAAATTATTCCTATGGAAGTGTTGTATGCTCTTTATAAATGAAATTAAATCTGAAAAACTAAAGAATGGTGTAGTAGAAAGAATAATGTCCTCTCCAAAGTTGTTCATATCCTAATCTTCAAAACTGGTGGCTATTTTACCTATATGGCAAAAAGAACTTGGCCAGATGTTATTAAATTAAGGATCTTGAGATGGGGAGATGATCTGAGATGATCCAGGTGGGTCCAGGGGACCAGGAGGATGAGAGTCATAGAAGGAAATCTGAGAAGCAGAGGTCAGAGGGGTTTAAGGTGCTACACTGGCAGCTTGGAGAAGAGGAAGGGGCCATGAGCCAAGGGATGCAGGCGGCCTCTCGATGCCAGCAAAGACGTGAAAGGTCCCCTCGAGCCTCCAGAGAGAACACGGCCCAGCCGACACAGTTCAGAATCCTGACCTCCTGAGCTGTGAGATAATAAAATAGTGGTGTTTCAAGTAATTCCTTTTGTATTAATTTGTTAGAATAGCAGAAGAATGGAAGAACTCCCCGATATTATTAGCTCAGGTAGGCATGTGTGAAAGGAACACAAGTCAGTAGATTCAGTCTTGTCTCTTCCTGTCTCTGTGGTCTGTTAAATTATTTCACACTTCTGACCTCAGATGAAGACGCTATTGAATTGGTCATGATACTTTGGGTTGCGAGGCATAGAAATCTGATTTATTCTGGATTAGGCAGAAAGGGGCTTTTTAGTCTTATCTAATTTAAAGAGCAACAAAGTAAGCATATGTCCAGCTGGATTTGGGTAAACCTATGATATTAAAGCTCTTTATTTCTGGCTTTCATGTTCCCCTGTTATGACTTATCCTCAGGGGGTCCCCAAATGGCCAATGCCACAGATATTATTTACCATAAAGTCTGTTCTTTCAGATGATTTCTTTTCAGACCCTGCATATAAGGGACATCATGCGATATTTCTCTTTTTCTGTCTGACACTTTAACAGTCTCTCAGTCCATCCATGTTGCCGCAAATGGTATTATTTCTTACTGGCTGAGTAACATTGCATTGTTTATGTGCACCACCTCTTCTTTATCCATCCTTCTCTCAAGAGACATTTAGGTTGCTTCTGTGTCTTGACTATTGTAAACGGTGCTGCAATGAACACTGGGGTGCGTGAAGCCTTTCAGGCCATGTGTTTTGAACCTGTGGTTAGCAGCGGGGAGTGATGTGGGGAAGGGATACTTAGGGGGGTTAAGACCGACAGGTACACACTGCTATATTTTAAATGGATAACCAACAAGGACCTGCTGTACAGCACAGCAACTCTGCTCAATGTTATAACGTGACAGCTTGGAATGGGGGGAGCAGTTTGGGGGCAAATGGATACATGTATATATGTGTGGCTGAGTCCCTTTGCTGTCCACTGGAAAGTACCACAACATTGTTTATCAGCCATATTCCAATATGAAATATTTTTTTTCTTAAAAAAAAGTCTATTCTTGCCCTCTTACGTGTGACTGCAAAGATCAGGTATCTCTAAAAACACTTTGTGCACAGAAATGACCACGTGAGTATTAGCAATTTTTACTAAAATGCCCAACTGGAAATGGTACTACCTGCCGTCTAAAGCATCATTTAACACTACAATCTGGTTAGAATAGTGGAATCATACCTATTGCAGCAAAAAGTCCTTGGGACATATTTACTACCATCAGGATTTTCAATTCTCATGGTAACCTAGATTTAAGGCCCTTTGAATTTGAAAATACTCCTTCCAGCCCTAGAAACTCAATTCCCTCTTTAGCAGCAGTTGCTGAGGGTCTTACCCTTCAGTTTAGTAACTGAAGGGCGTTGAGATCAAGCTAATTAGGTGATGGCATGCAGACAACCAGAAGGATCTGTTTTGAATTTGTGACCCCGCCATTTCTGGAGGAAAAACTTCAACTCGATACAACTTCTGTCTCCAGTTTTTTGTGCCACTTAATTTCGATGCCTACCATTTACAATAACTAGTGGGATTTTTAGAATTCTCACTTCAAAGAGAGCCATCTTCTAATTTACTGGTCTTCCCCATGACACATACGCCAAGGTACTTATGTGTCCTGGTCAGGCTGGGGTCTGAGCTGCATGTTGCTTTAGGGAAGTGTGGCAGAGGTAAAATGTTTCCGTTTGCTTCATTGCCTCGCAGAATAGTTTCTTTGAGGAAAGGAAAAACTAGGGGCTTTTCTGAAAAAATGTAGGTGGCACTGGTGTCCCTGTGTGGAAATGGATGCAGTGAGAGGCTGGGGAGGGTGCTGAGGAGAATTTGGGATAGAGGCTTAGGAATGACCCATCCTCTTGAACTTCACACAACCTGAACCCGATACAAAACAATTTATATAATATTTTAAGAAAGCCCTGGTTCTTTCTCTTTTGAAATGCTGCTGTTCCTGCCACTGTGATCCATTTCCCTCCAAAACCAATGTTAAACACTCCACTTCTCAACCCAAGGTTTTCTGGAATTCTAAACATCAAAAATGTCCCCTTCCTCCTGGCTCCTGAAATCCAACCAGTTCTTAGAGATTGCCACCTGGTTGGAAAGCTGGCATAGTCAGCATATTTCATGCTGAAAGAACACAGGCTTTTGTTGATTTGCACTTGAAAAATTCATACCAGAATCTACAACCAATCCAATGCTTGTTCTGAAAGTTAAAAACTAGGAAAGCTATGAGGTTTTCCCAGGCCATTTCTTATCAAATCCATCTGAGTCTTACTTGCTGATAATGGGCATACAGACGCACAGGGTATTAATAGCACCATTGAAAGCAATCCCTGCTACTAAGTACACACTGCATCTGCCTTCCTCACTTAGCTCATAACAATAGATAAGAGCATCACTGTCAGTGACAGCATTTCCTCACACAAAGAACAACCATCCTAAGCATTTATCTTTGTCATTTACTTGTTATGCATTTCAATCCCTCCATTAGTTGCTTCTGTCAGAGTAAAGATCTCGTCTCATTTTTGCCCCAGATCTAGGTCTTGTGATCTCTGAATCCACAGATTCTGTGTTTCTAATCGTACCCTTCCCTCCTGGGGACACTGGTCACATAACTCCTAAAACTGGCTGGGACTGACTATTGCTGGTAAGAAAAGACTGCAAGGACTTCCCTGGAGGTACAGTAGTTGGGGATCCGCCTGCCAATGCAGGGGTCCTGGATTCGATCCCTGGTCTGGAAAGACCCCACATGCTGCAGGGGAACTAAGTCCACGTGCCGCAAGCACTGAAGCCTGCACTCGAGAGCCCATGCTCTGCAACGAGAGAAGCCCATGCAGTGAGAAGCCCACGCACCGCAGCTCGAGAGCAGCCTCTGCTCAGAAGAACCAGAGAAAGCCCGCGGCAACGACAAAGATCCGGCGTAGCCAAAATAAGCCAATTAATTAGAAGAACTGTACGCAACAGGTTTCAATGACCCCGATAACCATGATGGTGTGATCACTCACCTAGAGCCAGACATCCTGGAATGTAAGGTCCAGTGGGCCTAAGAAGCATTACCACAAACAAAGCTAATGGAGGTGATGGAATTCCAGCTGAGCTCTTTCAAATCCTAAAAGACAGGGCTGTGAAAGTGCTGCACTCAGTATGCCAGCAAATGTGGAAAACTCAGCAGTGGCCATAGGACTGGAAAAGGTCAGTTTTCATTGCAATCCCAAAGAAGGGCAATGCCAAAGAATGCTCAAACTACCGCACAATTGCGCTCATCTCACATGCTAGCAAAGTAATGCTTAAAATCCTTCGAGCAAGGCTTCGACAGTATGTGAACCAAGAACTTCCAGATGTTCAAGCTGGATTTAGAAAAGGCAGAGGAACCAGAGATCAAATTGCCGACATCTGCTGGATCATAGAAAAAGCAAGAGAATTCCAGAAAAAATCTACTTTTGCTTCATTGACCAGGCTAAAGCCTTTGACTGTATGGATCATAAAAACCTGGAAAATTCTTCAAGAGATGGAATACCCGACCACATTATCTGCCTCCTGAGAAACCTGTATGCAGGTCAAGAAGCAACAGTTAGAACTGCACATGAAACAGTGGACTGGTTCCAAACTGGGAAAGGAGTCGTCAAGGCTATATATTGTCACCCTGCTTATTTAACTTATGTGCAGAGTACATCGTGTGAGATGCCTGGCTGGATGAAGCTCAAGTTGGAACCAAGATTGCTGGGAGAAATAGCAATAACCTCAAATATTCAGATAACATCACCCTAATGGCAAAAAGTGAAGAGGAACTAAACAGCCTCTTAATGAAGGTGAAGGAGGAGTGTTAAAAAGCTGGCTTAAAACTCAACATTCAAAAAATGAAGACCACGACCATCCAGTCCCATCTCTTCCTGGTTAAATAGGTGGGGCAACAATGGAAACAGTGACAGACTTCATTTTCCTGAGCTCCAAAAATCACTGAGGACAGTGGATACAGCCATGAAATTAAAGATGCTTGCTTTATGACAAACCTAGAGAGCATGCTAAAAAGCAGAGACATCACTTTTCCAACAAAGGTCCATAGTCGAAACGATGATTTTCCCGGTAGTCTCATACCGATATGAGAGTTGGACCATAAAGGCTGAGAGCTGAAGAGCTGATGCCTTCAAACTGTGGTGCTGGAGAAGACTCTTCAAAGTCCCTTGGACTGCAAGGAGATCAAACTAATCAATCTTAAAGGAAATTAACCCTGAATATTCATTGGAAGGACTGATGCTGAAGCTGAAGCTCCAGTTAATTTGGCTACCTGACGCAAAGAACCAACTCATTGGAAAAAGACCCTGATGCTGGGAAAGATTGAGGGCACGAGGAGAAGGGGCAACAGAGGCTGAGATGGTTGGATGGCATCATCCACTCAGTGGACATGAGTTTGAGCAAACTCCAGGAGATAGTGATAGTCAGGGAAAACTGGTGCGCTGCAGTCCATAGGGTTGCAAAGAGTTAGACATGACTGAGTGACTGAACAAAGACAAATTAATAAAAAGGCTGGAAGTCTGTCAAATCTCGTCCTTGCTCAGGACTGTGGTGGGTGTCATGTTCCCCAGCCCTGCCGCCACCATCTAGGTGAGCTCAGAGTGAGACACTCACTTTTTTTTTAAAGAAACATTTCTTATCCCTAGTAGTGTATTAGAATCACCTTGGCAGTTAAAAACAAGACATCAAACAGCAGCAGCAATAAAAACAATAAAACCCTAACTAGGTGACACCCTGGATCAGTTTAGTCAGAATCTTGGAGCCTGAGACCATGGCTACTGAAAACCACTGTTCTACAGTTATCAATAGCCATAGTGCCCAGGTCTCAATGGCTTTTCAAATGCTGGGCTATCTACTGAGATGAATAAGCAGAGTTAGTCTGCAAAACCCCAGCAGGGCATAGTAAAGCGGTGATGTGCCACCGGAGGTGATTTGGCTGCAGACATGTAGCAATGTCTGAGGATATTTCTGGTTGTCACAGAGGGGCAGGAGGTGCTACCAACACCTAGAGGGTAGAGGACAAGGACGCTACGCAGGCTCCAATGCGCAGGACGGCCTCCTACAATGAAGACTTTTCCAGCCCAAACTACCCATAGTCCTAATGTTGAGAAAGCCTGCCCTAAAGAAAGGTAACTTTCTCCTTTTGCCAGGACTCTGTATATAAGATCTACTGAACTGAAATTCAAAGTTCCCTAAAGGTCAGAGACTTCCTCCGTCCGTTTCTCTCTAAGGCGATTACTAAGGAAAGCTGCTGATTCCTTTACATCATGTTCATATTCTGCTTTGGGGCTTCCCCGGTGGCTCGATGGTAGAGAATCCGCCTACAATGCAGGAGGCACGGGTTTGATCCCTGGGTCAGCAAGATTCCCAGGAGGAAGAAATGGCAACTCACTCTAGTATTCTTGACTGGAAAATCCCATGGACAGAGGAGCCTGGTGGGTTACAGTCCACGGGGCCACAAACAGTCAGATATGACTTAGCATGAATGCATATTCTGTTTCACTCTGAGAGAAGGTATTTTTAGAGAAGGTGGGCACAATCTGGATTTCTTTGAATCTATTCTTCAGTTGGTTAATGAGAAATCTGTTTCTTCTCCGAACACCATTGCAAAGAGAGGGGTAAGGAGAAGGTAGCCTTTACTCTACTAATAAAAAGGACAAACGTTAAGTCGCTCCACTTCTTCCTGCCTTGAATGCAGACATCTGTCTAACACGTGGGCAGCCACCTAATGCTGGAATCTGACAGCGAGGCTGACTGAGCGACAATCGTCAGCACTGGTACTTTCAAGTCACTGAACCTGCACGAGCAACCGCCGGCATCTAACCTGTTTGCTTTGCGAGAAAGAGAAACCCCTTGTCGCTTAAGTTAATAAAAGTTTTCAATCACATGGAGCTATGAACATCCTTGACTGTGACACAGTGTGTCTGGTAAGAAAGCAGAGAAACATCTTAAAATGAAATCACCTGAATGGAACTTTTCACAACTGAGTTGAAAAATAATCACCATTTTTCTCTTTTGCAATATAAACATTTACTATCTGCATCTGTGTGATACTTTCCCCAGGTGCATGAGGCAAGGAAGATGGAAAGTCAGGTTGCTCTGGTTTTTCACTTGTGTTTGGGAACAAATATAGAAAAGTGATTCTCCATAGAGAAGAAAAAGCCAGGATTCAAATTTCCAGGGCCGACTTTTCTCTGTGCCCAGGGCCCCAAGCCCTGAAGCTGGACTCCCCACTCAGGTTTCATAAGCCCAGATGTCTGATTTTGAAAAGCTGCTTTGTGTTGGAAGAGTGAAGCTATGTGTGATAGTATGTTAATGTGTCTAAATGGTTATATGTGTCTTCATTTAGAACACAAGAATTTACCAAAAAAAGAAATAATGAAAGAATACATCTTAAGGAGTTGTGGCTTAGCATAAGACAGCTGGACTAAGCATTAAAAATGTTCATATTCTTCTACATTATTATGCTTCCAGACTGTGATTATATATTTGTCATTATATATAAAAAGTCAGCTTACAAGCAAAGAACACTTAGCACTGGAGTAGAACGGACTTGAAATTGAATCCTGGTTCCACCATCTGTTGTGGTAGAGGTACCTGCAGCTAGCTCACTGATTACTTATTCAGATTATAGTTTTGGACAAGTCATTGAGTCTATCTGAATCTCAGTGTTCTCCCCGGGAAAGGAAATGATTAATACCGGTCATCCACGTTGTGGGAAGAAATGAAGAAATACCACTGATCTACTGCATCAGCTCTTACAATTATCAGCCAGTACGTGACAGATCAGCAGCCTCCCTCCCTGCCCGAGCCTCTGCAAGAACTTCCCACGGAGTCCCTCTGATAACCTGACCCGCTGAGATGTTCGGTTCACGCCCTGCAACATTCCTGAGCAGCTGCTCAAGCCATTTGGACCGAGTTCAATTTAATAAACAGACAGATTCATCTGAGTGAAGACGATCTGTGTTGCCCTCTCTCCAGGGCTCTTGCGGTTGGCAAGGCTGAAAGTCAGAGGTGGACTGGAGGTCAGAACTATTCCTGTTTGGAAGTCAGTCGCAGATCCACTGGAGCAGGAGTCCAAGCCTTCCCTGAAGAGGCCCTTTCTGCAGTGACACAGAGAGGAAAACCAGATGTTGATTCATCCTCTCCCTGCACTGCCAGCTCTCCCCCTCCTCTGTAGATTAAAGATTTACACAGGCTCCCGCTCTGTTAGTTTACTGATCTTGAATAAAGGAATTCTAGACAAGTTCTTTATTCGGTACAACTTGTCCAAGAGGTATGCAGTATGTCATAAAAGGGTGTCTGCCAGATTGTTTCACTGATGTTTAAACCAAGCTGATTTCTTATTCTGACAACCATCGAATAAGAGTTTCCAAAGCTTGAAACCTAGTCTAGTACTTATATGAAATGCAAGAGTCAGGTAAATTCCAAAGACAGATGATTTCAGTGAGTGGGAAAGCGGAGGCTTGGGGATTTGCCTCAGTCCAGAACTTACCCTGAATGAGCTAAGGGTCTCCTGAGATCCTGTGACTTGGGTCAGACCTCAATTATAACTTAGGATCTGCTATTAGATGTCATGGTACCCTGGAGGTCACACTGCATTTTTAAGTCTTTGCTACCCCAGCTGTCATATTAGTTTATTTGGATTCAGATATCATCAATTTAGATACTACCAGATCTAAATATTGTAAGCCTTTGATTAAAAGCTGTAGCTTTGCCAGATGCAAAATATTATATATAAAATGGATAAACAAGGTCTGACTATATAGCACAGGGAACTATTATTTTCAATATTCTATGATAAATCATAATAGAGAAGAATATTTTAGAAAGAATGGATAGGACTTCCCTGACAGTCCAATGGTTAAGACTCTCCACTTCTACTGCAGGGAGCATGAGTTCAATCCCTGGTCAGGGAGCTAAAATCCCACATGCCGCAGTGTGCCAAAAAACCCCACAATGTGTGTGTGTGTGTGTGTATACATATACATATATATGTATGTATGTATGTGTCCTTGTGTGTGTATAACTGAATTCTTTGCTGTACAGCAGAAGTTAACATAACATTGTAAATAGACTATATTGCAATTAAAAAAAAATTAATGGTAGCTTTGCAAAGTTGCGTGAATGGTGACAATTAAATAGTTGTAACACATTTCCTGATCCCCATCATGCCATGTATGGAATCAAGCTCTATGTTCTGGGGCTGGGATACTGCCATTTCAGTATTACACAGACTTCTTTCAGTACACGCATGACGGGATAAAAGTCAAAGTCAAACTTGCATAAAACACTCTTCTGGATATGGAGGAGTGAGAAACGTCTTCGTCACAGATTCATTTGCAAGCAGCTAACATATATTATTGATTCTTGGAGTTTATAAAAATTGGCGCCTATTAGGCTATTTCACTAGGCCTTTTTATTTCAAGTTGAAAAATAACAGAGGTATAGATATTCTAGTACCGGAAAAAGAGCGGAAAAGTGACTGCACCGTTAAATTGCATAGACCTGCAGCGCCACCTGTTGGCTGCTCTGTAAATCACTGCTGCTGCTGCTAAGTCACTTCAGACGTGTCCGATTCTGTGCGACCGCATGGACTGTAGCCCACCAGGCTCCTCTGTCCATGGAACTGTCGAAGCAAGAATAGTGGAGAGGGTAGCTATTCCCTTCTCTAGGGGATCTTCCTGACCCAGGAATCAGGCCTGCATCTCCTGCACTGCAGGTGGATTCTTTACCATCTGAGCCACCAGGGAAGCCCCAGAAACAGAGCTGATCTCCAAAAATACTGTACAAAACAAGGGGGCAGGTTAAGTGAAGGTCAAGTGCTCGTTAAACTCTTAGTTTCCAAGAAGATGCATGTCCCTGGAAAATGAGTGGTGCGTGTTAATTCTAGATGGCCATGTGGTAACCACTGATTTTCATTCACTATTGTTGATGAAGCACTAAGGAGAAAAATGAAGACATGGAATGATAAGGTTTCAGAACTGTGTAAGTCTGTAAATAATAGCATAATCTATTTGTTATGGATATGAGAAAACCAAGGTTCTAGGATATTATATATTTCAGAGCATCAGAACAGAGAGGACCAGAACATACTTCTTCAGATGTTTAGTTCTTTCTTGATGATTTTAAGAAATTTCATTTTCATAATCCAAGTCCACTTTCATTTAATACTATGTTACTTCCCTGGTGGCTCAGAGGTTAAAGCGTCTGCCTGCAATGCGGGAGACCTGGGTTTGATCCCTGGGTCGGGAAGTTCCCCTGGAGAAGGAAATGGCAACCCACTCCAGTATTCTTGCCTGGAGAATCCCAAGGATGGAGGAGCCTGGTGGGCTACAGTTCACGGGGTTGCAAAGAGTCAGACACGACTGAGCGATTTCACTTCACTGCTTCATTTAACACTATGTTATTACTTTGTAATAACAAAATAATCCTAATTTCTTCCTCCAGTCTCATCATTGCTGTCATTTATACCACTTATACGTAAACATATATACAGTGTGGACAAATTATTATTTTAGATCAACTGGAAAAAAAAACAAAAAGTTTTAATTTTACCTTTAAAGGTAAAGGTAAAATTACCTTTTGCAGTAACACAATGGAAGACTCTACACATGGACATCACCAGATGGTCAATATCAAAATCAGATTGATTATATTCTTTGCAGCCAAAAATGGAGAAGCTCTATACAGTCAGCAAAAACAAGACCAGGAGCTGACTGTGGCTAAGATCATGAACTCCTTATTGCCAGATTCAGACTTAAATTGAAGAAAGTAGGGGAAACCACTAGACCATTCAGGTATGACCTAAATCAAATCCCTTATGATTATACAGTAGAAGTGAGAAATAGATTTAAGGCATTCAGTCTGATAGAGTGCCTGATGAACTATGGACGGAGATTCCTGACATTGTACAGGAGACAGGAATCAAGACCATTCCCAAGAAGAAATGCAAAAAAGCAAAATGGCTGTCTTAGGAGGGCTTACAAAGAGCTGTGAAAAGAAGAGAAGAGAAAAGCAAAGGAGAAAAGGAAAGATATACCCATTTGAAAGCAGAGTTCCAAAGAATAGCAAGGAGAGATAAGAAAACCTTCCTCAGTGATCAGTCCAAAGAAATAGAGGAAAACAATAGAATGGGAAAGACTAAAGATCTCTTCAAGAAAATTAGAGATACCAAGGGAATATTTCATGAAAAGATGGGCTCAATAAATGACAGAAATAGTATGGACCTAACAGAAGCAGAAGATATTAAGAAGAAGTGGCAAGAATGCACAGAAGAACTGACAAAAAGATCTTCATGACCCAGATAATCACAATGGTGTGATCACTCACCTACAGCCAGACATTCTGGAATGCAAAGTCAAGGGTGCCTTAGGAAGCATCATTAGGAACCAAGCTAGTGGAGGTGATGGAATTCCAGTTGAGCTGTTTCAAATCCTGAAAGATGATGCTGTGGAAGTGCTGTGCTCAATATGCCAGCAAAATTGGAAAACTCAGCGGTGGCCACAGGACTGGAAAAGGTCAGTTTTCATTCCAATCCCAAAGAAAAGCAATGCAAAGAGTGCTCAAACTACCGCACAGTTGCACTCATCTCACACGCTAGTAAAGTAATGCTCAAAATTCTCCAAGCCAGGCTTCAGCAATATGTGAACCATGAACTTCCAGATGTTCAAGCTGGTTTTAGAAAAGGCAGAGGAACCAGAGATCAAATTACCAACATCCGTTGGATCATTGAAAAAGCAAGAGAGCTCCAGAAAAACATCTACTCCTGCTTTATTGACTATGCCAAAGCCTTTGACTGTGTGGATCGATGGCAATACCAGACCACCTGACCTGCCTCCTGAGAAATCTGTATGCAGCTCAGGAAGCAACAGTTAGAACTGGACATGGAACAACAGACTAATTCCAAATAGGAAAAGGAGTCCATCAAGGCTGTATATTGTCTCCCTGCTTATTTAACTTATGCAGAGTACATCATGAGAAATGCTGGGCTGGAGGAAGCACAAGCTGGAATCAAGATTGCAGGGAGAAATATCAATAACCTCAGATATGCAGATGACACCATACTTATGGCAGAAAGCAAAGAACTAAAGAGCCTTTTGATGAATGTGAAAGAGGAAAGTGAAAAAGTTGGCTTAAAGCTCAACATTCAGAAAACTAAGGTCATGGCATCTGGTCTCATCACTTCACAGCAGATAGATGGGGAAACTGTGGAAACAGTGAGAGACTATTTTTTTGTGCACCATCACTGCAGATGGTGACTGCTGTCATGAAATTAAATGATGCTCACTCCTTGGAAGGAAAGTTATGACCAACCTAGACACCTTATTAAAAAGCTGAGCACTGGAGAATCGATGCTTTTGAACTGTGGTGCTGGAGAAGACTCTTGAGAGACCCTTAGGCTGCAAGGAGATCCAACCAGTCCATCCTAAAGGAAATTAGTATTGAATATTCATTGGAAGAACTGATGTTGAAGCTGGAAACTCCAATACTTTGGCCACCTGATGCGAAGAAATGACTCATTTGAAAAGACCCTGATGCTGTGAAAGATTGAAGGCTGGAGCTGAAGGGGATGATGGAGGATGAGATGGTTAGATGGCATCACCGACTCGATGGACATGAGTTTGAGTAAACTCCAGGAGTTGGTGATGCACAGGGAGGCCTGGTGTGCTGCAGTCCATGAGATCACAAAGAGTCAGACATGACTGAGCCACTGAACTCAACTGACCTTATCTTTAAAAAAAGAAAATTCATTTTCAGAAATCTTTATAGTCTCTATTTTTAACAGTATTCTATTGAGAACCAGAGGCATCTCACAATATTACTTAAATTCACACCATTCAGGAAGCAATCTCCACAATAACCTATTTCTAGCTGCCAGTCAAAAACATTCACTATGTGTTATGATGCATAGAGAATCAAAACTTGCCAAAGGACAGCTTCTTTCCTTCTCCTTCACCTCAGCAATCCATTCATTTTTTTCCCCACTGAGTTTATGGTACCCAATAAGGGGCTATAACTCCCTTGGAACATACGTGACTTCCAAGTTGCGGTTCCCTACTATGCTGATGGCTCACTGGAGACAACCAAGTCCAGTGAACAACAGCACTACTGTGGCAACTGCATCTCCAGGCTCATCCAAAAGGAATGGAAGCTCAGTTGAGAAATGGGTCATCAAAGCATAGACAGGGTGTGTCAGAGAGAAATGTTAGTGAATGCCACCTTTGGTGATTGAAGACCAGTAAGGTCTCATAAATACCATTCAGGACACAATTCAAGAAATATCTATGAAGATCCATAGTATTTAGAACTGTTCAGTCTTCCAAATGTGAAGAAACTTACCTCTATTTTTTTATTCAGTAAATAATTAGCAATTAATTAATTTGGGCTTCCCTGGTGGTTCAGATGGTAAAGTGCCTGCCTGCAATTCAGGAATCCCAGGTCTTATCCCAGGGTTGGAAGGATCCCCTGGAGAAGGGAATGGCTACTCACTCCAATATTCGTAGCTAGAAAACTCCATGGACAGGGGAGCCGTGCAGGCTACAGTCCATGGGGTCGCAAAGAGTCAGACGCAACCAAGTGACTAACATTATCAGGACTTTCCTTAAAGAGAATAACTCTTAGGCTCCCTTCCTGAGAGCAGCAGCAGGGAGGAGACCTCGGGAGCTGAGGTCTTGCTTCCTGGTCAGTTTTGAGGGTACAGTGTGACAAGGAGGGAAGCTTTAGGGAGGAGAGGAAAGCCGATCACATCACATCAGATCAGATGAAGGCTGCCTTAGGGCCCGCGACGTAGCCTTAAGGACTTGATATATTGGAGATGTGTACGGATCCTCAAGCCAATTCCCCAAATTCAGTCCATTGCCCAAATCAGAAGGCTGAGGGTTGTCCATTATCTTCCCTCCCTTTCAACCTGTATCATTTGCATCACTTCCAAAATAAATGAACCTGCCCCTCCCCCTCCATTCACACCACTCTGTGGCATGCTTGACCCACTGGCCTGCAACTCTCTCCAAATTAACCCCCTTCCTTTCAACTCCATTTTCCACGCTGCCACCACCTAACCCTTCTGAAATGCAAACAATCTTGTCCTGTCCTTGCTTGAAGCCCTTGGGCAAGGACAAATTTCAAGCTTCTTAGTGCTGCATATAAGACTTCCTGATTTGGCTCAGGCTTCCTGTTCAACCTTACTTCCTTGCGCAACACTTCCAGTTTCCCCTCCAAATTCAGCTCCCTTTTTCCACACACTTGTCTGACTACGGCCTGTCCGTCTGTGCTGATGGTCTGGTGCTCCAGTCTGTCATGTTCTTGCTACCATCACTGGTAAGGTGAAGTCGCTCAGTCGTGTCCGACTCTTTGCGACCCCGTGGACTGTAAACTACTAGGCTTCTCTGTCCATGGGATTCTCCAGGCAAGAATACTGGAGTGGGTTGCCATTTCCTTCTCCAAGGGATCTTCCCGACCCAGGGATCGAACCCGGGTCTCCCGCATTGGAGGCAGACGCTTTAACCTCTGAGCTCACTGGGCAAACTCTTATTCATCCTTCAGGGCCCACCTTCTCAACAGCGGTTCAGGCAGAGTGCTTCTCTGCCTCGTGTCCTTGTAGTGTCTCCTTATTACTGACATGGAGCGATATTAACCAAACATGCCCACTCATAGAAAGATCCTGACAGGTCTTTTTAGCAGTTCAAATTCTTCTCAGGCACAGTTCCACAAATGTTCACTGGAGGTTAATCAGGAATCTTTCCTGTGCTAAGCGCCAGAGATGCAAAGATTAGACATCAACGGCATCTGTTGTAATTCCACCCAAGGTCTGTCTCCTTTGCACCCTAAGTGTACAAAGAGCTGGAGAGCAGAGAATTGTCTGTGCTCTGCACCGGCTGAACTCCACTGCAATGTGGTGATTCTCTCGTATACCAAAGGCAATGATGAGACATATTGCATGTAATGTGTGTAATTTTAGCTCTGCCCAGCTCTGGTATCTGGATAAAACAGATGACATCATCTACATCACCATCTTGATTGTGACGGGTACTGCCCTAGGCATTTGTAACCTGGGTATCCCAGGATATGACATGACATATTTGTGGTACAAGTAAACATTGGTTGGAAGGATGTATGAGTGGATGAGTGAATGGACAAGCTGTTGGGTGGATGTGCATATGGATAAATTTGAGCTCCTGATCTTCCTCGATGAGTGTCCGCTGCAGTTGAGAGTTAACACCGTGGCCTTTCCCGTGGCTGCCCAGTGGAGAGGGCTTGGGAGAGGGATGAAGTGGGAGTATCTATATGTGTAACTGAGTCACTTTGTTGTACAGAAGAAATGAACACAACCTAGTAAATCAACTATATTTCAATTAAAAACAAAACAAACACATGTTGACTTCAAGGTGCTACTGTTTGCTGACGCTTAGAACTAGCTCTGGTTTTCTGGGCTTCCCCTGCTGTGTGTAGGCATAAACTACAGGGATTTCCCTGGAGGTCCAGTGGTTAAGTTCACCGTCCAGTGCATGAAACTTGGGTTGGATCCCTGGTTGAGGAGCTCAGATCCCGCATGCCTTGTGGCCAACAAAGCAGAAGGGGATAAAAAGCCTTTATTCTCCATTATGCCTGGGTACTATAGCTAAGTGAGCACTGACCTGTGGCCAACATTTGCTTGTGGTTCTCAGATCATCTCACAAGAAATGACCTCTGGTGCCACAGGTAACTGACTACATGGTGGTGGCTTTGTTGAAATTCCCAAACGTCTAAATCCTCTGCCAGTTACCCTCAACCTGAGAACAGAATTCATAATTCATGAGATATTGGGTAAAATACTGAAAAGAGTTTTAACTCTTATTTCACCTACAAAAACTTGAATGTAAGACCTAAATTGGTCAAACTGTTTTTAAGTAACTCAACTACATCCAAGAATAAGTTCTAGAGTATTTATAGGAGTACAAAAATATCCAGCATCTAAAAAGGTAAAATCCACAGTGTCTGTGTCCAGTATAAACATACCACATATGTAAAGAAACAGAATATTACAACCATAATGAGAAAAATAAATCAATTAAAAATGAGTCAGATGATAGTTAATCAACAAGAACATTAATCATTATAACTATATTCCATATGTTCAAGAACTAGAGGAAAGACTTAACATGTTAAATAGAGATATAAGAATACATGTTTTTAAAAGACCTATATCAAACTTCAAAGGATGAAAATACATTAATAGCAGATTAGAAATTAGAAAATATTAGTGAACACAAGAATCTAGAATTAGAAACTATCCGCATTGAAACTCTAAGGAAAAAAAACTGAAAAAAAAAAAAAAAAAGAATGAATGGAGTATTCGTGAGCTGTAGGAAAACCGTAGTGGTTTAACATACATGTAATTGATATTCACAATGGGAGGAAGGATAGAAAAAATAATTGAGGACACAGAGGTTGAAAACTTTCTAAATTTGATAAAAATTACAAATCCACAGACCCAAGAAGCTCAGTGATCTGGAAGGACAAGAAATTTGAACAAAACTTCAGCAAGGCATATCATGATTTATTTGCTTACAACCAGTGCTAAAGAGAAAACACTTGAAAGTTGATGTAGAATAAAGAAACACTATATACAGAAGAAAAAAATAAAAGATAAAGATGACAGAAAATTTCTTGTTGAAGACAATGCAAGATAGAAGACACTATGTTTTAGTAACATTTTTAAAGTACTGAAAGGAAAAAAATGTCAACTTTGAAATCTTTACCCACCAAAAATACATTTCAAAAACGAAAGTGAAATAAGAACTTTTTCAAATACATCAAAGCTGAAAGACTTTGTTTCTCTCAGACCAAAAATGTTAAGGAAGTCCTTCAAGCAGAAGAAAAATGATATCAGACAGAAATCAAGATCTGTAGAAAAGAAAGCACAGCACATAAATGTCATCTATGTGGGTAAATACAAATAATTTTTTGTTGTTATTTAATTCTCTGTAAAAGATAATCAACTGTTCAAAGCAAAATAATATTATTTGTAAAAGTAAAATGTCTGACAACAATAGCACAAAGTCCAGGAGAGGAGAAATAGGTATAGAAAGTTCTTATATTGATAAAAATGAAGTATTATAATATTATGTAAAAATAGATCCTGATAAGTTAAGGATGGATACTGCAAACTCTAATGCAAAGTATGATAACAGAAGCTGACATCAATAAGCCAGAGATGAAACAAAAACATCATTAATCCAAAAAAAGTCAGAACATTAAAAAAAAAAATTAACAAAGACTGACTTCCCTAGCAGTTCAGTGGTTAGGACTTCACCTTCCAATGCAGTGGGTACAGATTTGATCCCTGGTCAAGGAGTTAATATCTCACATGCCTTGTGGCCAAAACACCAACACATAAAACAGAAGCAATATTGCAACAAATTCAATAAACACTTTAATAATGGTCCGGATCAAAAAACATATTTTAAAAAATTAACAAAAAATAGGTCGGGCCAAAAGAAAACGAGTAACAAGTTGATATATTTTAATGCATTCATATCAATAATAACTTTGAATACAAATGGTCTAAGTATCTCAAGTAAAGGTGAAAACTGTCAGATTGGATATAAAGCAACACAGCTCTAGGCTGCCATACTAACCTCACGTTAAATAAAAAGACACAGCAGTTATCCAATAAAATGATGGGAAAAAGATAAACCACACTTTTAAAAGAAACCAGAAGTAGCTTCTATATATTAATACCAATGAAGATTTAAGAGCAAAAGATATTATCAGGATGTACGTATATATGTACGTGAAAGTCGCTCAGTCATGTCTGACTCTTTGCGACCCCTTTGCCCTGCCAGGCTCCTCTGTCCATGGACTTCTCCAGGTAAGAATACTGAAGTGGGTAACTGTTTCTTTTTGCAGGGGCTCTTCCCAACCCAGGGACAGAACCCCGGTCTCCCGCATTGCAGGTGGATTCTTTGCCATCTGAGTCACCAGGGAAGCCCATTTTAAGGATAAATCAATTCATAATGATAAAGGTATTAATTCATCAATAAATATACAAAACTTAGATGCTTATGCAATTAATATCAGAGCTATTTCTGTACACATGAGACAGAAATTGATAAAACTGCACATAGATAGGTAAATCCACAACAATTTCAAAAACACTTTTTTGACTAGTATTTGTTATTCAGCCACTCAGTCATGTCCGACTTCTTGACATCCCATGAACTGAACACACTAGGCTTCCTTGTTCTTCACTGTCTCCCGGAGCTTGCTCAAGCTCATGTCCATCGAGTCAGTGATGCCATCCAACCACCACATTCTCTGTCATCTCCTTCTCCTCCTGCCTTCAATCTTTACCAGCATCAGGATCTTTTGTAATGAGTTGTCTCTTCACATCAGGTGGCCAAAGTATTGGAACTTCACCATCAGTCCTTCCAATGAATATTCAGGATTGATTTCCTTTAGGATTGACTGGTTTGATCTCCTTGCAGTTCAAGGGACTCTCAAGAGTCTTCTCCAGCACCACAGTTCAAAAACATAGTTTTTTGGTGCTCAGCTTTCTTTATGGTCCAACTCTCTCATCCATACATGACTACTGGAAAAACCATTGGTTTGACTATACAGACACTTGTTTGACTAGTATAGATGTTAATAAAACTATTAACCATTATGACCTATTTGATATTATAGGTCACGCCACCCCCAAACCATAGATAGATATTTTCTGCAGGTGCATAGCCACCCTTTACCATGACAGACTATTCTGGGTCATTAGAAACAATCTCAATAAATATAAAATATTCTAATCATACAAATCAAGGCTATGGTTTTTCCAATGGTCATGTATGGATATGAGAGTTGGACTGTAAAGAAAGCTGAGCACAGAAGAATTGATGCTTTTGAACTGTGGTGTTGGAGAAGACTCTTGAGAGTCCCCTGGACTGCAAGGAGATCCAACCAGTCCATCCTAAAGGAGATCAGTCCTGGGTGTTCTTTGGAAGGAATGATGTTGAAGTTGAAACTCCAGTACTTTGACCATCTGATGTGAAGAGCTGACTCATTTGAAAAGACCCTGATGCTGGGGAAGATTGAGGGCAGGAGGAGAAGGGGACGACAGAGGATGAGATGGTTGGATGGCATCACCGACTCAGTGCACATGGGTTTGGGTGCTGGAGATGGACAGGGAGGCCTGGCGTGCTGCGGTTCATGGGGTCGCAAAGAGTCGGACACAACTGAGTGACTGAACCGAACTGAATCATACAAAGTATACCCTTTACTGTCATAGAATTAAATTAGAAATTAATAATAGAACTCTGAAAAATCTTCAAATATTTTGAAAAAAAAAAAAAGTACTATATAACCCACAGGTCAAATAAGAAGATCAATTAATTGAATGCAAATAAAACAAGGCATTTCAAAATATGTGGGCTGTAGTAAAGGCAGTAATAAAAACTGATAGCACCCAATTCCTATATTTGATAATAAGAAAGCCTCAAATGAATTATCTATTTTCTTTCTTAAGAGAATGAAATAAGAAAATCAAATTACGTTCAGAGTAAGGAAAAGAAATAAAATAATAAAGAAATAGAAATAACTGAAATAGAAAACAGAAAAAATAGTAGAGAAAATCAATGAAACCAACAGCAGTTTCTATGAAGTCATCGATAAAACTGATAAAAAAAAAATTGAGCCAAATTGAATAGGAAATAAGACAGCAAATGCAGCTGTTAAGCATCACGAAGAAGAGAGGTAAAACCACTAGGTGGATTCTACAAGTATTAAAAAGGAAACTAAGGAAATATTGTGAGCAACATTATGCCAATAGCCTCAACATCTTAGATGAAATGTATGAATCCCATAGAAGGCACAAACCACCAAGCACACTTCATACAAACAAGCAGCTGACAGGAATGTGCTAGACCTAAAAAGAGACAAACTTGCACCTTAAAAACTCCCCACAAAGAAAACTTCCGGCTCAGATGGCTTCCCTGGAGAATTCTTTCAAATATTTCAGGAAGAAACAATATTAATTGTGCACAAATTCCTCCAAGAAGATTGGGGAATTGAGTATCCTTCCCAACTCATTTTATTGAGAACAGTAATATCACTTTGATATCCCAACTAGGCAAAGATATTATAGGAAAAGAAAAATATACACAAATAACACTTGTTACCATAAACACAAAAATTGTCAACAATTTAGTAAATCAAATCGAGCAATATGAAAACTGTAATATATATGACTGTAGGAAAGGTTTTCCCTGAGCCAAAGGGAAGTCTAGCCTATAGCTTGGAGTTAACCCCTCAACTCATGGAACGTTTTGTCTGATAAAAGTATCTCTGTTTATTACCTGGTGGCCTCGGATCATGCCGGACAATCTGCTCAGAGTAGAGGCTTTATGTTTTATCAGTTCAGACGCTGGAGGCTAAGGTCAGCCATATGGGTTATTTGCAGACAGATCACAAGACATTCAGATCCAAATCCTCCAAATTGACCTGTATATTTAACACATTCATAGTCAAAATAAGCATTTTTTTGTAGAAGAGTGGATTTAAAAATCATATGAAAATATAAAGAATCGAGAACAGCAAAATGCATTCATAACAATTTCCTTGAAAAATAAATGTGAACTCCTACTACTTGACTCTCCAACATATATAGTATTGTATGTATGTACAATATACAATACAATGTACTATATACAATACATATTAATGTTCACATGGCCAAACAAAGTAATGAAACTGTATATGAATCCAGAAATAAAACTATAAATGTACATCCTGGGTTTCCTCCGTGGCTCAGTGTTAAAGAACCCACCTGCAATGCAGGAGACAGTTTCAACCCCTGGGTCACAAAGATCCCTAGAGTAGGAAATGGCAACCCACTCCAGTGTTCTTGCCTGAGAAATCCCATGGACAGAGGAGCCAGACGGGCTACAGTCCATGGGGTTACAAAAGAATTGGACACAACTTAGTGACCTAACGGCAACAACAGTGTAAGTCCTATCGGTTGCCATTCTTTTCCATATAGATGTACACACAAAAAAGAAAAAACAACCCAAACACAACATTAAAGATAGCTGTCAAACCACAGGAGAAGAGAACAAAAGAGGAAGGGGAGAGAGAAGAATCTGAAAAGAATAGATATCTGTATAATAAATTCACATTGCTGTACACCTGAAGCTAACACAACATTGTAAATCAACTATAGTCCAATAGAATTTTTTTAAGTTATCAGAGGTTTTTTGGTTGGTTTTTTAATATATAGACATCCAATGATTTCAGTACCATTTATGAAAAATACTGCCATTCTTCTCTATTGAATTTCCTTTGTAACTTTGATGACTGCTTTCCAGATTCTAACACAGCGCGTGGAACATAGGAGACACCTCCCAACATCCCTTAAGTGGTTGATTGATATTTTAATTTATTTTCTCTCTTTTTTAACTAATTGTAAAAGACAGCTTAGCATAGGATGTGACAATGTTGGCTTGCCCACAGCTATATGAAATAAAGACCTGTATCATTGTTAATGTAATGAAAAGGTGTACAAATATTGGTCTGCGCAAGGACATCTGGGCAGTGATTGTTCCTTCTCTGCCTGACATTAGTAGGTAAAAAAAAAATTTCACTTGACCATCAGACATGATTTACTTTCCCCAAAGTTGGTTGGGCTCCATGTGCAGATAGGCACGGAGAATTTTGGAGACTGAAACACAATCAGATTACTATTACTTGGATGGTTTGTTTATTATTTTCCTCTGTAGTCACAGATAAGGGTTTCATAGATGAGCAATGGACTTGATACAAAGAAATTAAGGTACCCATTTTAGATTGATACTGTTTCGAATTTGTCACTAATTTATATCCTAAATGGGGACAGTTCATGGATATTCCATTGAAGCCCCTGACAATTCTGAAAGGTTACTGTTCATTTTGTCTTTAATTTATTCATTTTTAATGTCTTCAATCTTGTTAAACCAGAGTTCACAGAAAGAAGAAAATGAAATTAAATAAGGGGTATACCATCCTATTATATTTTTTTCCCATGGGAAAAGTATGTTTTAGCTTGCTGAAAAGCAGCAGAAACCACTCTATACACATGAGAAAGGAACAGAGCCACAGTCAGAAGTAAGGTCTGAACAGTGGACCAGCATGGGTCAAATCATGAGCATGCAATAAGTACTTGACCAATATTCTGATTCACTGAAGCTCAACCAGGAAAGAGACGCTCTCCCTTTCTAAGGGAAAAAACAAGAGATCATGAAAAAAAGTCTCTGACTTCTTAACATAGTAAATATTGAGTCAGCAAACTGTATAGTAAGTTGAAGATCTTTTAACCAAGTTGTTTTAAAATAAATATACATACTTTCCAGAAATCTTTGTTCTTAGATCATCATTTCATCTTATTTCCTTTTAATTGCAGTATAATTGCTTTACAATGTTGTATTTTAGTTTCCACTGTACAATGAAATGAGTCAGCAATATATATATATATATATATGTATATATCCCTTCGCTCTTGAACCTCCATCTTCCTATTGTATTTTCATCTCATTTAGAAAGCTCAGAAATTTTCTAAGCATGACTTTTGATATGAGTTCTCCATCTTATTGATTGATCTGCAGACATCTGGGTTATTTGACATCATGTGATTACTTGACTCAACACCAAACCCACCTCCACAAATATCATATTCTGGGATCTTTTCATGTTTCTTATTTTTTTCCTTCTCTGCTTGCACTGATTCATTCATTTCACAAACCAAACCTGTAAAGTATATCACTTAACTGTCACAGTCAAATTACTATGTGGCAGGGACAGACAACCACCCATACAGCAGAAGAGAAACATGCTATAAAGCCAGTTGTTTCAAGGAGTTTCCTCTGGAGGTGATTTTACAAATGCCCTGAAGATTTTGAACCTCTGTGAGCACAGTGCTAGTTTTGTTACTCAGTACATTTTTAAACAATGGTGATTACATGCATATTCCTCCCAGTTTCTCAGAGTTGAAATATTTTCTGGTTGGAGGACCAGAGTGGTAATTAAGTCATTACTTAATTATCTCCTCAGGAAGGTAACATTTACATTTATTGGCATTGAATGATGAACAAGAGAGATCAACATCAAACTTTGCTGCTGCTAAGTTGCTTCAGTCGTGCCCAACTCTGTGCGACCCCATAGACAGCAGCCCATCAGGCTCCACTGTCCCTGGGATTCTCCAGGCAAGAACACTGGAGTGGGTTGCCATTTCCCTCTCCAATGCAGGAAAGTGAAAAGTGAAAGTGAAGTTGCTCAGTCATATCTGACTCAGCGACCCCATGGACTGCAGCCTACCAGGCTTCTCCATCCATGGGACTTTCCAGGCAAGAGTACTGGAGTGGGGTGCCATTGCCTTCTCCATCAAACTTTAACAATCAGTTATAGATTCAGAACAGAAATTCGAGAGCAGGTTCAGGATGGAGACAATGGTGACCACAAGCACTAGAAAGCAGAATGTGAAAAGGAAGTTCAGAGCAAGTGAGGTTCCTTCATCTAAGGAGGCACGGGAGAACAGGAAGACCTTTCAAAGAGTAGCTAAACAGAATTCCTGGAATATGAGAACCAAAGGGGTAAACTAGTTAATTTATCTAGGACTAACACACTGAAGTAAAACAGACTTGAAAGATAACATTTCATTTACTTAAACGGAGTGCTAGGTTAGAGCGGGGCTTCTCTGGTGGCTCATTGGTAAAGAATCCGTCTGCCGATGCAAGAGATGCAGGTTCAGTCCCTGGGTTGGGAAGATCCCCTAAAGAAAGAAATGGCAACCCACTCCAGTATTCTTGCCTGGAAAATCCCATGGACAGAGGAGCCTTGTAGGCAACCATCCATGGGGTCCCAAAGAGTCAAACACAACTGAGTGACTAAACAACAAGGTTAGAGAGCTGCGGGGACCAGGGAGGATGCTGGTTCAGAGAGCTGAGGGGACCAGGGAGGATGCTGGTTCAGAGAACTGCGGGGACCAGGGAGGATGCTGGCTCAGAGAGGTGTGGGGACCAGAGAGGTGCAAGGATCCAGGGGGGTGCTGGGTTAGAGCTGCCTGGTGGGCCAGCTAGTCCCTGTTTTCATAAAAAATCAGGGGAGAAGAATCTCCCTTGTGCTTCAGTGGAGAGGTTTAGGCCACCTCCCTGTCATGTCAGGAGCACTGGATGAAGAGTGATGAACAAGTGTGTCTTTAGAGTTTACGACCATTTGGAGAGAACTATGTGAGAAAAAAATAAAAACACTAACCTGAAGTCTGCAGAAAATGATGTTCTTAGTCTGAATTGGTAAAATGTGTCCTACTTAATGATAATAGGTGGGAAGGAAAGGTATGACAGGTGCTTTCTGGAGTCTCTCTCATGACTTTCTGCCCATCCAGCCAGGCTTCTGGAGGAGGCAGACAGTGAGGTTGCCAACTGATCTAATTTCTCTTCCCAGCTTCCCATGTGACATGGAAATATCTCTTTTCCTTTGAATCAATGAAAAAGTTCATCATTGCCATTCTAAAATCGCACCCTACATAAGTCCCTATCAAAATCAAGGAAGCCTCTTTGATATTAATACGTCTTTAAGTCTCTCAAAGGCTACAAGAAGGACATTTTGCTAAAAAAATACAGAGCTTCAAAAACTATCAGAAGAATGTTCTCTGTGGTTGCCACTTCAGATTCCTTAAATCTTCATCATTGTACTTGAATCACCCGCTTTGGTTTTCAAATACTCCTTTTGAACATTGATAATTTCCCAAGACATGTCTAAGAACTGAAAGAAAAAGAGATGGGAAATATGGCACTGGTGATAGGATGTGTGTCAGAGCAATGAGGCATATTGCAAATTCCATTCTGCATTTAATAAAGGATACTGTGCCCACACCTTGACTTTCCCAATATTATCGTCATCCCAGGGCTAAGCCTTCTGACACAGCCCAATACCCAGGAGAATAACGCTTCCCTTTAGACTGTGGTGCCATAAACACTCTGGTCATGAAATAAAATATTGGCAGTGAAAAGAATAAAATTTTTCTTTTTTTTTTTAAACTGTCAGGCTGTATTTGGCATTTTGGCTTAGTCAAGAAAAACTACGGATATCATTAAATGAGCACAAGAAGTCTTTGGACCCCCAAAAGAAATCTGTTTCATTCATTGATAATGTTATGAACTTGGTTATATCACTTCTCATCTGTGAGAATGTTTTCTCAGTCATTTCCAATAAATGAAAATGCTTATGCACTTTCACATCAGAATTGTAAGAACTATATCAAATTTTTCAGTTTTTACATAAGAACATAGTACAATTTATTTTACTTTACCTTAGAGTCCCTCAAACACTTTTTCTGCTCTTAAAGTTTAACCATTCATTTATTATTCACTCACTTTTTTCTTGGATATTTATTGAACATTTATTCTTGTCAGGTTCAAGACTAATTTCTGGCTATTCCACTACAAATAACACATAATTGGTGCATATCTAAGGGCATTTGGTGTCATCTGGGAACCAGATAAGTGCAGGGGTTACAAGCTGGCTACTAAATCAGCAGACATTTGCTCATCTTTGCTTATGTTTTTGTTTTCTGCATACACACTGTTTTTTTTAATATTTTAGATTTGAATGCTTTTGGAAAGACATTTGATCTTCAATTAAGCAAAAGCCCACTGTTCTCTATATTTTTTACCCTGGTTCATCTCTCAATTTTTTTTCCTTTTCTGAACCCTCAAAAGATTTTTGTGTATGACTTGCTTATAAATAATAATTACTATAGAGTAGAAAGAAAGAGTATTAAGTAACACAGGTTCAGCATGTCAAAAGAAAAACAGGATAACAATGCTAACTTTAAAGTGAATAAAATAGAAGAACTGGCCCCAAATGTGTCTCACTGATGTGATCTACTCTGGCTTTCGGTCATCTATGGATAGATCCAAATCCCAGGAGAGAAGAAGCAATCAAGTTTCACCATCTCTGAGAAGCATCTGCCTCTCATACATAGATATAAGAAACTTTGCTTGAAATGGAAATTTCAAGGTGAATAATTCAAGGATAGTATATTTTGAATTATTTTAACTCAAAAATTAATTAACTGGAAAACAATCTTAAAACCATGTTAATAAAGGGCATTCAATCATCTAACAGCATTTGTTTGCATTTTAATCTCATTTTCTTTCATCCTTCATTTATCTTATTGGGACTACAGAATGATTTTGCTTTAGGTAGGGAAACAAACAAAAAAAAGAATTTGCTAGGTGTGGGCAGAGTTAGAATAGACGTCCTAGTGCAAGGCTGGGATTCATCCTGGGTGCCTGTAGATTCTGGTTGAGCTCTCAGCTGGGGACAGTTTGGGGTCATACAGCTGGCTGATGCATCCAGGAAAGCTGAAAGCAATACTACAAATTTCCACTTTCACAGCTTCCAGTTATCAACTGGAAGAGTAACTGGGATGCAGAGGTCACCTACATTTCCATGTCTACCAGACCACTTCCTTGCCTAGACTTCCCGTCTCCCTATGTCCACTTTTGCCCATCCCCAGGTGGGAGAGTAGGGGCTACTTAGAGAGAAGAAGACAATCATTTATACTGTATCCCAGTTTTGTTTTTTATGGGGTATTCTCACAAGACTTTGCTATATGTAATTAATGTTCCTTTAAAAGTGAAATCTCCTTTTTGTGTTGAGACCATGCAGTGTCTGATGGAGAAGGCAATGGCACCCCACTCCAGTATTCTTGCCTGGAAAATCCCACTGACGGAGGAGTCTGGTTGGCTACAGTCCATGGGGTCGCTCAGAGTCAGACATGACTGCACAATTTCACTTTCACTTTCATGCACTGGAGAAGGAAATGGCAACCCACTCCAGTGTCCTTGCCTTGACAATCCCAGGGATGGGGGAGCCTAGTGGGCTACCGTCTATGGGGTCGCACAGAGTCAGACACGACTGAAGCGACTTAGCAGCAGCAGCAGCAGTGTGTGAGGTCAAGGATTCTACCTGGCATCTCTGTGCCTCTTCTTCCCAATGCATTAAATAGAGCAGTAATTATAATAAGTATCCAATAAGTGTCAGTTTATTAATAAATACAGTTGATAAATGATCAATATAGAATTAACATTAGCAATCCTTCATCAGTGACACCCATTGTGAGCTGGGAAAGCTACTGCATGCTCATATTCTTCCTTTAAAAAGTAGGGACAAAAAAGTAGGAATCATAATAACCTATCCACTGCACAGGCCACAAATCAGAAGCTGGTGTGAAAGCATAAATTAGAGTCATAATACTTTAGAAATGACATGTGGACTAACAGTTTTAATAATTATTGACAAAAACACTATAAAACTCTTAGAAGAAAGCGTAGGAAGAACACTGACATAAATCACAGCAAGTTTTTTTTTTTTTTGACCCACCTCCTAGAGTAATGAAAATAAAAATAAACAAATGGAACCTAATTAAGCTTAAAAATTTTGTACAGTAAAGAAAACCATAAACAAGACAAAAAGACAGCCCTCCAAATCGAAGAAAATAATTGCAAGTGAAGCAACTGACAAGGGATTAATCTCCAAAATATAAATATACAAACATCTCATGCAGATCAATATCAAAAAAACAAAAAACCCAATCAAAAAACTGGGCAGAAGACCTAAATAGACATTTCTCCAAAGAAGACATACAGATGGCCAAGAGGCACATGAAAAGAGGCTCAACAGTACTAATTATTAGAGAAATACAGATCAAAGGTCAAGTAGCTTCCAAGGTCAGTAGCGGCCGTGAGGAGCTACCCCATGTCCAAGGTAAGGAGCAGCAGCTGCACTTTACTGGAGCAGCATCAAGAGATACCCCATGTCCAAGGTAAGAGAAACCCCAGTAAGATGGTAGGTGCTGAGAGAGGGCATCAGAGGGCAGACAGACTGAAACCACAATCACAGAAAACTAAACAAACTAACCACATGGACCACAGCCTTGTTGAACTCAATGAAACTAAGCCATGTTGTGTAGGGCCACCTAAGAGGGACATGTCTTGGTGGAGAGTTCTGACAAAACGTGGTCCACTGGAGAAGGGAATGGCAAACCACTTCAGTATTCTTGCCTTGAGAACCTCATGAACAGAATGAAAAGGCAAATGATAGGACACTGAAAGATGAACTCCTCAGGTCGGTAGGTACCCAATATGCTACTGCAGATCAGTGGAGAAATGACTCCAGAAAGAATGAAGGGATGGAGCCAAATCAAACACAACACCCAGCTGTGAATGTGACTGGTGATAGAGGCAAGGTCCGATGCTGTAAAGAGCAATATTGCATAGGAACCTGGAATGTCAGGTCCATGGATCAAGGCAAATTGGAACTGGTCAAACAGGAGATGGCAAGAGTGAACATCAACATTCTAGGAATCAGCGAACTAAAATGGACTGGAATGGGTGAATTTAACTCAGATGACCATTATATCTACTACTGTGGGCAAGAATCCCTTAGAAGAAATGGAGTAGCCATCATAGTCCACAGAAGGGTCCAAAATGCAGTACTTGGATGCAGTCTCAAAAAGGACAGAATGATCTCTGTTCATTTCCAAGGCAAACCATTCAATATCAGAGTAATCCAAGTCTATGCCATGACCAGTAATGTTGAAGATGCTGAAGTTGAACGGTTCTATGAAGACCTACAAGACCTTTTAGAACTAACATCCGAAAAAGATGTCCTTTTCATTATAGGGGACTGGAATGCAAAAGTAGGAAGTTAAGAAACACCTGGAGTAACAGGCAAATTTGGTCTTGGAGTACAGAATGAAGCAGGGAAAAGGCTAACAGAGTTTTGCCAAGAGAATGCACTGGTCATAGCAAACACCCTCTTCCAACAATACAAGAGAAGACTCTACACATGGATATCACCAGGTAGTCAACACTGAAATCAGATTGATTATATTCTTTGAAGCCAAAGATGAAGAAACTCTATATAGTTAGCAAAAACAAGACATGGAGGTGACTGTGGCTCAGATCATGAACTACTTACCAAATTCAGACTTAAATTAAAGAAAGTAGCTGAAACCACTAGACCATTCAGGTATAACCTAAATAAATTCCCTTACAATTATACAGTGGAAGTGAGAAATAGATTTAAGTGACAAGATCTGATAGAGTGCCTGAAGAACTATGGGCAGAGGTTCATGACATTGTACAGGAGACAGGGATCAAAACCATCCCCAAGAAAAAGAAATGCAAAAAAAGCAAAATGGCTGTCTGAAGAGGCCTTACAAATAGCTGTGAAAAGAAGAGAAGAGAAAAGGAAAAATATACCCATTTGAATGCAGAGTTCCAAAGAATAGCAAGGAGAGATAAGAAAGCCTTCCTCGGTGATCAGTGCAAAAGAATAGAGGAAAACAATAGAATGGGAAAGACTAGAGATCTCTTCAAGAAAATTAGAGATACCAAGGGAACATGTCATGCAAAGATGGGCTCAATAAGGACAGAAATGGTATGGACCCAACAAAAGCAGAAGACATTAAGAAGAGGTGGCAAGAATACATAGAAGAACTATACAAAAAAGATCTTCACAACCCAGATAATCACGGTGGTGTGATCACTCACCTATAGCCAGACATTCTGGAACGCATAGTCAAGCGGGCCTTAGGAGGCACCACCAAGAACAAAGCTAGTGGAGGTGATTTTGGACTGCAAGGAGATCCAACCAGTCCATTCTGAAGGAGATCAACCCTGGGATTTCTTTGGAAGGAATGATGCTAAAGCTGAAACTCCAGTACTTTGGCCACCTCATGCGAAGAGTTGACTCATTGGAAAAGACTTTGATACTGGGAGGGATTGGGGGCAGAAGGAGAAGGGGACGACAAAGGATGAGATGGCTGGATGGCATCACGGACTCAATGAACCTGAGTCTGAGTGAACTTCGGGAGACAGTGATGGACAGGGAGGCCTGGCGTGCTGTGATTCACGGGGACGCAAAGAGTCGGACACGACTGAGCGACTGAACTGAACTATTAAGATTACGAATGTCAATATCTACTGGTCCCAGACATCTGCAAGATCTGAGAAATCACTTCTATAAACTCCTGGACCAGAAAATGTGTCCTACTTAATGGCAGGTCACGGCCTGTGATGTCAGCAGGCTAGCATGGAGACAATAATAGTAAGAATTCTTAGGGTCTTTTTAGACTAAGTCACATGCTAAACGTTACACATGTGCAATACCTTTTTTACTGATGCATAGTTGGTTGACAATATTGTGTTAGTTTCAGGTGTATAGCAAAGGGATTCAGTTATATTTTTTTCAGATACTTTTCCAGTATAGGTTATTGCAGGATATTGAATTTAGTTCCCTGTGCTATACAGTAAAATTCTTGTGGCTAATCTATTTAAATAGAGAGGTTTGTATCTGTTAATCCCACATTCCCCTTTGGTATCCATAAGTTTGTTTTCTATATCTGTGAGTTTGTTTCCATTTTGTATAAATTCACTTGTATTATTTTTTAGGTTCCACATACGTTATATCATCTAATGTGTATCTCTGTTTATCTGACTTACTTCACTTATTATGGTATTCCCTAGGTCAGGGGTCCCCAACCTCCAGGATCTAATGCCAAGTGATCTGAGGTGGAGCTGATGAAATAATAGTAGATACAAAGTGCACAATAAATGTAATGCCCTTGAATCATCCTCAAAGCATCCCCCCCACCTCCAGTCCATGGAAAAATTGTCTCCCATGAAATTAGTTCCTGGTGCCAAAAAGGCTGGAGACTGCTCCTCTATGTCCTTTCTGGTTGGGTAATATTCCATTGTATATCAAATGAAATACATATATACACAAACACACACACATATTGGGCTTCCCAGGTGGCTCCTGGTAAAGAATCTGCCTGCATCAGGAGACCCAGAGATGCAAGTACAATCCCTGGGTCAGGAAGATCCGGAGAAGGGAATGGCAACCCACTCCAGTATTCTTGCCTGGGAAATCCCATGAACAGAGGAGCCTGGTGAGCTACAGTCCATGGGGTCACAAAAGAGTCAGACATGACTTAGCAACTAAACTACAACAATAACACATAGATAGATAAATATATGTGTGTATATGTACATATAAGTCATATATTCTTAAGCCAATCATCCGTTGATGGACTCTTGAGTGGTTTCTGTATCTTGGCTATTGTAAATAGTGCTGCAATAAACATTGGGTTGCATGTATCTTTTCTACTTATGATTTTTCCGGATATAACCCAGGAGTTGGATCACTGGATCACATGACAACTCTAATTTTAATTTTCTAAGGAACCAACATACTATTCTCCATAGCGGCTGCACACATGCAGTATCTCACTGAAGCCCCCTGGTGACTTCAGGAGTGCTAATGTTACGCCCACTTTATAAGTAACAAGACTGAGGTATAAGAAGTTAATTGCCTGAGGCTAGAAAAAAGAGGAGCTCAGATTTGAACAAATGTCTAACTCTGTGGCTGCCCTCTTCACCAATGAGGTATAAGAACAAACATTTGTAAAGCATTTGCTAGAGGAAATCACTCTTTTTATTAATTAAAAGACTTACTATTGCTTTCAGTCTTAATGTAGTTTTATAAAATAAACTGAGTATTATATCAATGAGACATTATCATGTGAGTATAAACATGTTACCTGGACACTCAGAATGAAGTATGGCCCTATTTCCATTAGTTATATGGATTGTTGAAAGCTGTTATTATGAAATCATCCCCCTTCCATTTAAATAAGACAGACTGTAACAGAAGGCTTTTCACAAACCTGCTGTTTACCTAATAGAAGCATCTTGTGGTCATCTTGGAGGAATTCACTTTCCTGTTTAGTTTGCCATGGAAGAGAAGGAGGGCCTTACAGAGCCCTAGGGTTTGCTCAGCTGTTAGATTTCCATTAACCACCAGAAATCTGCCTGGGCATACTGTGTGTTTGCTCAGCCCAGGGTGGCATCTTCTCAAGACCCACTGTGGTCTGGAGAGCCTTCCAAAGTCCTGAGTCTGTAATAAAGTAAACAGCCTGCACAGCCAGGCTCTGGTTTTATAGCACAGCCTGTGAATGTCACTGGCTGAACTAAACCTCAGCAAGACCAAATACCATGTATGACAGGTAAATATGTTCTCATACCTGTGGGGATACAGCTATTTCCTGTAAAATAGTTCTCCACTACCAAACTATTGGAAATTTGATTGCAAAGTGCAGATAGGGAGAAATTCATTCTCTGAGCTTTATTGAAGAACTTTTCCCTAACTTACTAACCATATTTTCCCATGAGTTCAAATTAGGGTACATAGTAATCCTATGTATGTGAATATACATAGGATATACATAGGCTTTATATACAGGATACATACACACATGCATGCATGGATATTTTATATATATATATATATATACACAGATACATACACACACACACACACACATATCCATAGCTAGCAATTATGTACATGGCCTGGCTTTTCAAAATTATTTCTCCATGTATTTTTTCCATTTTCTTGGAACAAGTCTCATCATTGTTATAATCTCAGTTTATTTATCAGAAAACCACTGCTCAACAGGATTTGAGGATTTTGATATATATATATATATATATATTTTTTTTTTTTTTTTGCCTGTGCTGGGTCATCACTGCTTTCTCTCTAGTTGTGGTGAGCAGTGGCTACTGTTCCATTCATGGCTCAGTAAGGAATCTGCCTGCAAGGAATCCTGCCTGCATGGAGGAGCCTCGGGTTCCAACCCTGGATGGGGAAAATCCCCTAGAGAAGGTAATGGCCACCCTCTCCACTATTCTTGCATGGAGAATTGCATGGAGAGAGGAACCGATAGAGCTACAGTCCATGGGATCTCAAAGAGTTGGACACAACGGAGTGACTAACACTTTCACTTCACTTCTTCTCTTGATGCAGAGCAGGGCTCTAAGCACGGGCTTAGCTGCTCTGCTGCATGTGGGATCTTCCAGGACCAGGGGATGAACCCGTGTTCCCTACATTGGTAGGTGGATTCATATCCACTGCACCACCAGGGAAGTCCTTACTAAGATTTTTTACGTAGTGAGTGGGAGAATTAGGATGCCTGTGGTCCTGTCTCTATCTTTCCACGCCCCACTCCATGTACAAACCCCACAAGACCTTTGATACTGGTGGTAGCAATACATGGTCTGTGGAGCAGCGGCAGCCCCAGCACCTGGGAGCTTGCTAGAAAGGCAAAACCCCAGGCCCCATCCAGACCTACTGAATCTGAACCTGCAATTTTAACAGGATATCCAGTTGACATTAATATCTGAGAAGCATCCTTCTAGTGACTCACAAGGGTAGCATCACCCTGCCTCCAGCTGAAGAATACATTACCATGTGATGGCATTTGGAATCATGTGTATTGAATACCAAGAGAAAAGCTGAGATCATGCCATTTCTTAAGATATTGTACTAGCTTGAGGTCTGTAATTGTATCTTCACTTCTAGAAAATCCCATTTTGGCTACAAATGCAACTGTACCCACGGTTGCCTGTACGCCCACCTAAGCCAGGTGGTGAGGCTGTGTGTCTCTCCTTGCTCATGTTAACACAGCTTGGCATGAGCCCAGTGCACTGTGGGGGTAAGCCATGTGACGCTTGAGCCAGATACTCCATCAGCGGCTTTCGAGTAGATGCACACTTTTAAATTAAAAGTTCAATGCCAAGTAAACGCTTGTGAAATTGTAGTCCTCCTCCCATAAATTGTGCTGCTTCATAATGGATTATATTTGGTGTTCCCAAGACAAATTATCTATCGGAAATCAATACCATGTCAGATAGTTTTGCTGATAACCAGTTAGAGGAGCTCAGATAAGTCATTTAAATTCCTTGGTGCTTATTCTTCTTGCCTGCAGCGTTAGATCAGGTAATCTCTATGCATCTCATCCAAGCACAGAACTGGAATTTTAAGTGGTACCGAAGATTTATAGCATCTGGAAGAACGAAATGAATTCACAGCCAAATAATCCAAATAATATCTTTCCCCTCCTGCATTCTTTTGTGAATGGAATCTTCTGGATCCTTCATTCACTACAGTTAAGGCAACCATTTCCTTCCTTATCCCTAGCGGGAGAGCTTCTAAAATCTCAGCAATGTATAGCTCAGACCTCAAATGAAATCTGTGTGATTGAATCTCTAGGAGTTGCTGAAGCACTCCAAGGAATTCAAACTACAATCACAGGGCCAGACGCTGGGAAGCTATGGTAGGTGGCCCAGGGGAGGGTATTTTTGGTGAAAAATTACACAACAGCAGAAACCTGAATCCTGAGAAGTAGGTTCCTTTTAGTACTAGGAGTATTTCTTTAACATAATCTCCTGAAGAATGGCTCATTCTCGATGTTTAGAATGGTCTGTGTCTTTTTTTAAAGACTTTTATTTTGATGTGCGCCATTTTTTTAAAGCTTTTATTGAATCTGTTACAATACTGTTTCTGTTTTTTGTTTGTTTGCTTGGCCAAGTGGCATGAGGGATAATAGCTCCCCGGCCAGGAATTGAACCCCCTGCATTGAAAGCTGGAATCTAAACCATTGGACTGTCAGGAAAGTCCCTGGGCCCTTTCATTCTTTATCAGGGATTTTCATCTCAGTTTTGGCTCAGACGGTAAAGCGTCTGTCTACAATGCGGGAGACCTGGGTTCGATCCCTGGGTCGGGAAGATCCCCTGGGGAAGGAAATGGCAATCCACTCCAGTGCTATTGCCTGGAAAATCCCATGGACAGAGGAGCCTGGTAGGCTACAGTCCATGGGGTCACAGAGAGTCAGACACGACTAAGCGGCTTCACTTCCTATGCAAACATGGCCAGGCCGTGAGCAGATATTTCAGATGAGACCCAGATCCTTGGGATGAGGGGGAGTGCTGTCTGGCTGGTGCTGGTATCTAAGGGGACAGCAGCATCCTAACCTCAGACCCCGCCACCTGGGGTTGTAATAAAGGAGTGTATGTGCATATGCGCATGTGTGTGCATGTGTGGGTAGTGGGGACAGGGAGTTTTAGAAACAGAAAAATGAATCCCAAAGTCTAGGAAACATTCCATTGAGTGAAGTTCAATAATAATTAACAAAGGGCCTAATACATTTTAATGATGTGTTTCTAAGTTGAAAAGCTGATATGATTTTCTTTCAAGTGAGGCAAGATTCTGACCCTCCACTCATGTTCGTGCGTGGGGAGAGATGAGGACGTGATGTAGAGCTCTCCAATACAGAGCAAGAATAGGAGTGGACGATAACACCAGCAGCTCCCACAGGTGAGGTCAGGCAGGTCCAAGGGACTACCACCCGACCTTGAGGTCCTCACACCTTCCTGGGCCCCTCACTTCTCAGGTTTCAGGGAACCCTAGGATCTCAGACTGGCAGCACTTTACGAACGAAGAGCCCTTAAGTCTAAATGACTGTATAGGCACTGGCCCAGATCAATCTTCTTAGAATTAAAAACCACAGACGTCTCATGGTTTTACACGAATCCCAAATGCCAGCCTCTCTTTTCTTTCCTTCCAGACCCACGTTTAGAGAAGACATTTTTATACCAGCACACACACACACACACACACACAATTTCACTTGTAATAAGGCAATGTCCAGAGATATTTTGCGCCATCACAACAGAGGTCAGGTGCTATGGGCCTCAGCAGAAGAGGCAAGGGACACCACTAGACATCCCCCAATCCCCCACAGGCCCAATCAGAAAGCAATTATTTGGCACCAAAACGTCATTAGTGTTGAGGTTCAGAAACCCTGGTTTAGCTACATCATAGAATTGAGTCCACAGACGACACCAGGGTTTATGTTATTTCACAGAGGAGGGGGGACACACGGCACAGCCATGCCAGAGCTCTCTAAAGAGAGGTCCCTCTTCATGCTAACTTCATTCTTGCCAAGTCTGATCCCTTTAATAGGGTGACAGTCTCAGGACTGGGTCAGTGGCAGCCTGGTTGCAATTCTGCTTTGGTGTCTAACTCCATGCCTGAAACATGGAAGCGCCTGACGGGTTCAGACTCTGATGCTTTACAGGCTTCAGAGTGATGTGTGGTCTGTGTCTCTGGAAATATTCAACAAACCCCAGGAGCATCTGTCAGGGAAGAATATCAGGGGAGGTCTTTACTGCCTAGAAGGTTCCCTCCAAGCTCAGGAGAATCTGATTGCCGAGAGGTCCCTGAAATAAAATGCGAGTCAGCCCATGAGCTGGGAAACCCGTGGTTGCCGGCGGTATTTTTAATGAGATAGGAGGGCTGGGTGGTCTCTCTGGGGTCACGGAGTCTCCCACTCGCCCAGACCTGGCCTCACCACGTGGGCCGCTCTCCTCGGGTCCCCTAGTATAGGAGGACTTCTGAGCTATTGGGCCTATCGCTGCAGCACTGGGCCCCAGTGCGCCTGGCAGGACTCAAAGGAGGGTTGTCTGCTAACCCTGCCTGCTCACCTGCCCAAGGCCCCAACACCCCTGTACTTGCTACCGTCACCCCTGGCCAATATCGCGTGGGTGTTCAACCAAGAATGTTTCCAAAATAGCTTTTAAACCAGCCCCAAAGAATTCCAAAATCAAGTCGATGTGTCTCTGAGCGTGATAGTCACCTGAAAAAAACCGTCTCCTGAAGGTCTCTGCCTCCAGCTCCAGGGTTAATGGAATGAAAGCCTTTTGCAGTTCACCATGAGGAGAGTGTGGGGGATAGGAGGAGCCTGGGGCTTAATTTTAGCACTCCATCACTTACCTTAGCTCATTTCTCTGGAAAATAGTTGAGGCTGGGGTGTGCTTTGTCTAGTTCATGTGAAATTCAGCAAAGAAGGAATTAGGCAGTGTTTTAATATGTTCCTTACACAAAGGAACACATTTTGCTCTCTGTTTAGGAGGTGGGCAACCTGTTAACAAAGTGTGGGCTGCACGACCTGTGGCTTAAAACATCTGAAGGCAGTGAATCCAGGCTTCATCAGGTGACTCACGGGAAAACCATGACCCCCTTGTCTCTACTCCCAGTGGTTCATGAGTGGTCATCCTAATCACCTGGGGGCAGGTTACACAGATGCCGCGTTTCCCATTCGGTTGGCCTGCGTGGGGCCCCGGAATCTGCATTTCATACTTGTTCCCAGGTGATGCCAATGCGGCTGGTCTGGGATGATCCCTCTTTAAGGACGATTACACTATATATAAAGTAGATAACCAACAAGGGCCCACCCCACTGTATAGCAAAGGGAATTATGTTCAGCATCTTTTAATAACCTCTAATGGAAAAGAATCTGAAAAAGTATATATACACATAGGTATACATACATTATACATACATATACAAATCACTTTGCTGTACACCTGAAGCTAACACATTATAAACCAACTCTATGTAAATTAAAAATACAGGGGAAAGAAAAAGAACCTTTATCCTGTATAATATTATCAGATAATATAATAGTACAATAAATTATATTATGTATTATATAATATAATGTTATCAATGGTTTAATTAGTTTAAAAAGATTATTATTCATTCGACCTCCTCCTTAGGAATCTTATCTGTTGAAAAAACCTTCATAATTATAGCCCAACTTTTAAGACTCTTCAAAACTGACCCAGTTCCCATCACTACTTTCCAAGCTCCATTCACACTTGGTTACAAGGCTGCTCTCCATCCCCCAGATCACGGGGACATTTATGCAGTGTCTTCTTCCTCTACCCTTACCTGAGCTGAGTCCTACAAATGCGTTAAGAGACAGACTCAGCATCCCATTCTGTCCCCCCACCAAGCAGAAACACTGGCTTTGACCCCCTGGTGGCCCCTACGCTCTTAACAGTCAGCTCCTGTGTACTCAGTCACATCCAACTCTTTGTGACCTCTTGGAGTGCAGCCCTCCAGGCTCTGCTGTCCATGGAATTTTCCAGGCAAGAATACTGGCGTGAAGTGCCATTTCCTACTTCAGGGGATCTTCCCGACCCAGGGATCGAACTCGTGTCTGAATTGGTTGGCAGATTCTTTTCCACTAGTATCACCTCTTCATACTGCTCATGGGGTTCTCAAGGCAAGAACACTGAAGTGGTTTGCCATCCCCTTCTCCAGTGGACCACTTTTGTCAGAACTTTCCACCATGACCCATCCGTCTTGGGTGGCCCTACACGGCCTGGCTCATAGTTTCATTGAGTTAGACAAGGCTGTGGTCCATGTGATGAGATTGCTTACTTTCTGTGATTGTGGTTTTCAGTCTGTCTCCCTTCTGATAGAGAAGGATAAGAGGCTTATGGAAGCTTCCTGGTGGGAGAGACTGACTGAGGGGGACGAGATGGCTGGATGGCATCACCATCTCAATGGACATGAGTTTGGGTGAACTCCAGGAGTTGGTGATGGACAAGGAGGCCTGGTGTGCTGCAGTCCATGGGGTCGCAAAGAGTTGGACACGACTGAGTGACTGAACTGACTGACTGACGGTCCCCCTATAGCAGAGTCCTTCTCATTTGTTCAACAAGAACCCCCCACTGCACGGACGCCTGCTTTGTGTGGGAAAGTGTGTCAGGCCATGTGGAGTTGACAAAGCCACAGATGGGAAAGAGCGAGGGGTCTGCTTTGCAGTTGGTATGGTCTCCATTGAATAATTCAGATGTGCAGGAACTACCACATTTCTTTATTTTTGTGGTTTTTACATTTTAATTGACATCTGACACCAAACTTTACTGAATTAGGATGGCAGTCACTTATGTTCACACCAAAATCCAGGAGGCTCGGGTGGTGGCCGGAAGGCTAGGCAGACTCTTGCCACGGCCAGTTCCCAAGTGAGTTGTCAGCCTCAGGGCCCGTGCCCACGGTGCGGGATCTCTGTTTCTATGACAGGCTGGAACCAGAAGCTTTCTGCCCAGCGTCCCAGCCCCTGCAGCTGGCCTTCATGAACCACTGTTGCACTTGGGGACCCTAAATTTCTTTCGGCTGAAAGACTTTCAGAAATGACTCCAGACAGAGGGACCTTCCCAGCAGTCCCGCGGCGAAGACTCTGCACTCCCAATACAGGACCTGGGCTCCACCCCTGCCCAAGGGCTAGATCCCCCTTATTGTGTCCTTTGTTGGATTGCGTGTGCTCAGTTGCATCTGACTCTTTGCGACTCCATGGGCTGCAGCCCACCTGGCTCCTCTGACCCCGGGGTCTTCCAGGTAAGAGTACTGGTGAGGGCTGCCACGCCCTCCTCCAGGGGCTCTTCCTGACCCAGCATGGGCCTGTGTCTATGGCGTCTCCTGCGTTGGCAGCAGGGTCTTTACCACTTGCGCCACTTTGTTCTCCACAAACTCTCCGCAAGCTATGGCAGAGAGCCAATTTTCACAATAAACCTATTTTGCTAGTATAATCTATGCATGCTTTCCTTCAATTTTAAGACAATGGATTATAAAAGTACATAGAATCAACAGCTTTTCAGTTTAAAAATTCACTATTATCTTATTAAAATATCATTATTTTTTAGCTTAACCAAATTTCCAACTTATTCAGGGAGGGAAATAATAAAAGCTCAGGTAATCCTTTTCAATAAAAGGGAGAAGCCACAATGTGAGATCATACCTTGTTTACCCATTTGGTCACTCATTAATGATCATACTCTACACAATATGGGTGTGTCGATGTTTTAAAATTTTAACCCTAATATGGACATCTTTCATTAACAGGAAACACAAACCCCTTGCCAAAGTTGTAAATTCAGACAGTTAAATAAAAAGCCAAAAAACAAAAAAATGAGGATGTTTCAAACACTGAAGTTGCTCAGCGATGTTACAGACCAACCCAAATGCCGAGTACAAATAATATGACAACAACCAAAAAGTGACCTGATCAGCTAATTTCCACCTCACTTCTTCATAATGTGGCTGTTGAGTGTTGCACACGGCTGTTTCAAAAACTAGTGGCAAATCACTTTCAGCAGCCAAGACTGTCAACAAACAATCTTAAAAACATCAGTTATGTTCATCTGTTTAAAGAAAAAAGAAGAAGCATTGTATACACAGAGATGGAAATGTGCCATGTCTGGGGGCGGGTGCCCTAGTTTGGGTCCCCAGAAGCGGACCTGAGACAACGCAGCAGGGCATGCAATTACCTGGGAGTTTCAGGGAACGCCAGCGGGCGAGGGGGCAGTGAGAGGGAGTGGGTGTTGAGATACCTATCCCGTGGGCAGGGACGCTCACGTCCATGGGGAGACACTGGGGAGCAGAGAACATGTGCCTTGGAATAAGCCCATCCAACGGGTGAGGGTGAGGGAGCCTGTGTACTTGTCCATTTACTGAGTTCCTGGTTGAGCCCTGCTCCCAGGCCTTGTTAATTTCCTGGCATTTCAGGCTTGGCCCTCAGGCTTCTGGGCAGAGCCAGCAGTCTGCTGTGGTTCGGAGATACAAGGTGCAGAGACAGGCCGATTACTGACGGCGGGAACAGACTGAACAGTCTGAGGGATGTGGCTGCAGCACTGACAGCCTTTGCCGCGGTGAGTCCAAACAGCCAGCTCCCTCACCCCCAGCTCACAGAACACAGTCAAGGTTGTCATCAGGGTAAGCGTCTCGTACAGCCTCTGTTCTTACCCTGAACAGTCCTATCGGCACTAGTCAGTATCCCTAGAGGCCTGGAAATAAAGCTGCAACATCTCTCTGCAGCTTTCATGTGACAGAAAATGCCAGCCACTACTGATCTAATTATTATAGCGTGTTTCTGGGTGTTGTGCTGATGTGTTGTTTAGTCGCTGTGTCCAACTCTTATGCGACTCCATGGACCCCACCAGGCTCCTCTGTCCATGCAATTTCCCAGGCAAGCATACTGGAGTGGGTAACCATTCCCTTCTTCAGGGATCAAACCCCGTCTCCTGCATTGCACGCGGGCTCTTTCATGTTGAGCTACCAGGGAAGCCCGCTGTGTTGATGGGCTGGCCATATTTAAGCGAATGATCAAATAGAGGCATGTGTAATTCATAATATTGTATGTATTTATAATTTTTTGATAGTTTAGAAAAGTGTTTTTCCTGTTTTACAAACTTTTATTGGGAATCATACAATTTTAGGATATAAAATTTGAGAAAATGTCCTTGAAGTTTCTTTCTTGTGTAAGATTTGGAAGACTTCTTTATATGGACGAGTTTCTGTCTTTAGACACTTTGCGCCTGTTTCTCCTCCACTACTTATATACTTCTTGTGCCGGGTGCTGTGAGATACCGTTATTTTGTAACACAGCTTCTGGATCCTGGGCACCTGTGTGTCTCAGCTCTGGGGGAAGTTGGCACAGTGGAACTAGGAGTTGAACTAGAAGCTATTCCTGCAAGGCGACCGTCAGTAAACACACAGTACTGTCAGCAAATTACTTAAATATGCCTAACTAAACTTCCTCTTTGCTAGAACCCCAGAATGTCTATGGGCACTTCATGCAAGAGACCAGCGTGATGGAGGGGACCTCAAAGTGGAAAGAGACCCAGGTCTCCTTTAGGGAAAACGAGGCACTTTCAAACGTGACATGGCTAACCCAAAGCCTTTCCCATTGTTTTAAAAAAGTCTTTCAAACAGCCTTCCTTGGTTTCGTCCTAAATCCACCTCATTTACTGATGAAAGCAAGCAGTGGGAAAGCCCACATGAAGTATAGTTCTATACAGAGCAGATCTTTCCATTTTCAGATTTCAACAGATACTGAAGTTACTCGATTAAAAACATCATCCCTGTGTGGCCTCACTTGCCCCAAGAGGAAGAACTAGGATCTGGATCAGCCTGTTCCTTCAGTCCCCTCACCAGTTCTCATGACTGTGACACTCTTTGGAAGTATCTTTGGTACATTCGGGGTCTCAGAAAGGCTAGTGGAGACTCCAAGAGGAAGGGTCTCACTTCTAAAAGATCATTGTTGGAGGAAGTTGACTCCGGTACTGGTAACAAGGCAGAGCTAGCGGTGGGGGCTGGGAAAGTGGTATCCGGGAGGGGAGAGCTAGGGCCCCCCACCCAGAGGCAGCCTCCCACACAGGGAAACTTCTGCATTATAAACCAGATCAGACTTAGTTTCAGCTGTGAATCGTAGCTGGGCTCAGTGCTTCCTGCTTAATTTGATTTGGATTATTTATCTCTGCTTAACGTGGTGTGAATGGATCATTTTCACTCAGATGGTACCATGCTCCCCAAATGAAGCCTTAACTATAATGGACAGAGGATTCAGCAATGACATCTGTCATGCTTTAATTAATTAGAGTGCCCCTAATAAGACCCAGAAGAACAAATATCACATCTGAGCACAATTACATTATATCTGCACAATGGCCTGCATTGAGCCGTTCTGGGCTTCCTGTTTCTCTGTACTCTACATTATAGAAAAAGAAACAGAAGTCTTATCCATGTTAGATTAAAGCCACCAAACCTAACAGGCTTTGGAATTCAATTCTGCAAATATTCAGTGGAGAGATTTTTTTTTTTTCCCCCCTCTTCACTGAGGTTAAAGTTAGTTCAGTGGAAATTGATGTAAGTAGGTGTAGGTCAGGGAATTATTTCAATATTTTGTAGCATGATTGTTTTTACTAAGTCCCAGATTCGCCTAAAATGTGTCGACTCTTACGTTCCAAAGTTTTTTTCACCAGTCCTGGTTTCAAATTTCCTGTGTTATTCCCCCACTAGGGAGGCTCACGTTTCTCACTTTAGGGGTGAGCACAATTTTGGTTTAGAAAATATTGGGCAAAAGAGAATTTTGCTTAGCTTTTTGGCATCATTTTCTCAATTGCTAAAGCTGCAAAGGTGAAAGAGCAAAGCTGACATCAGTACTGCAAATTTATAGGCATCCCAGTCTCTCTCTCTGGCATAAGGGGAGGACTTTCTTGTTTTGTTCATGTATGTGTATGATAATACATATATACACACACACACATACTTCTTGCGCTCAGTTGCTCAGTTGATGTCCGACCCTTTGTGGCCCCGGGGCCTGTAGCCCACCAGGCTCCTCTATCCATGGGGCTTTTAAGGCAAGTATGCTGGAGTGGGTTACCATTGCCTCCTCCAGGGGCTCTTCTTGCTGCTGCTGCAAAGTCGCTTCAGTCGTGTCTGACTCTGGGCAACCCCATAGAAAGCAGCCCACCAGGCTCCCCTGTCCCTGGAATTCTCCAGGCAAGAACACTGGAGTGGGTTGCCATTGCCTCCTCCAGGGGATCTTCTCGACCCAGGGATTGAACCCCAATTTCCTGTTCCACCTGCATTGCAGGCAGATTCTTTGCCACTGAGCCAGCAGGAAAGCTATACATACACACATACATATATATATATATATATAAACACACACACGCGTATGTATGAATGAGTGTGTAGATATGTGTATGTGTGCTGTGCTGTGCTTTGTCGCTCAGTCATGTCCCACTATTTGCGACCCCAAGTGCTGTAGCCCGCCAGGCTCCTCTGTCCATGGGGATTCTCCAGGCAAGAATACTGGAAGGGGTTGATGTGCCCGCCTCCAGGGGATCTTCCCAACCCAGGGACTGAACCCAGATCTCCCACATTGCAGACGGATTGTGTACCTTCTAAGTGGGGAAGGGGCAGGTGGGCACTTGAACTGTATGCATATAAGAGCTTCGGTACCAAAAGAAAAGCAGCCATTAGGTTGGATAACTTGCTTCTGTTAAATTTTCAAGGTAATCTATACTTCGTCTACCACAATATTTAAACCTTTTTTAGTTTTGTTGATTGTCTGATTTTCTTGCCACACCATAAGTTTCAAGGCAGTAAGGATCACATAGATCACGGTAAGGTATGCCTTATTCCACTCATCATTCCAATCAGGGAATGCATGCTTTTATTAGTATTAACTAAAAAACAGAATTCCAAGTATGTACCAAAGGCATTCTTATTAATAGTGAAATTCAGGAAGAATATTTAAATCAGCTTTTAAGAAATTCACCGCAAATTGACTCACATGTGAATAACAATCAGTACAGGTCAGTTTCTGCTTCTGCTTTTACTGGCAAATGGTGGCCAAATGCCAAAAGCCAGGGTCAACCCACACAGCTGCTTGCAGTGATTCATTTCCCTTGATTTCCCAGCTGACACATCAGGGAGAACAGCAGGTTTCAAGCCCTGGTTACCAGCCTCATGGTTGCAAGGACCCTGCCTCCCCTTCCACTGTAGGAGCGTTTTAAAGATTACAATGAGGGTCGGTCGTCCTGGGAAGCAAAGTCATTTCCACGTCTAGAGTGTAAGCAGGAAAGAAAGATCCAGAAGAAACTGAAATGTTGATTTTTCGGGTCAGGCGCTCCCCGTGGTGCTGAGTCACCAAACGCTCCCCACTGCTGGTTTTCTCTCCCACCACACCAAGACGTGAACCCCATGTTCCAACCACCCCACCAGTTTCCAAATAACAAAGTTTCTTTTACCCATTCGTCCCATGCTATTCCCAATAGCTGGAATGCTCCTTCCTCTTCTTTGAGAACCTCCTATTCCCTCCTTGGTGCAACTCAACTGTCTCTAGAAGCTTCTCATAAACCCTCCCAGGTGGATTAGATACTGCATTTTAGTGGGGGGATAATGAACAGAGCAAATGAAAATTGGCTTTTGGAAGGCAAAAAAATTCTTAACTCTTTTTATGTATAAAACTCATACATATATGATAGGGCTTCCCTAGTGGCAGTAGTGGTGAAGAATGCACCTGCCAGTGCAAGAGATGTAAGAGATGTGAGTTCAATCCCTGGGTTGGGAAGATCCCCTGGAGAAGGAAATGGCAACCCACTCCAGTACTCTTGCCTGGAGAAGCCTATGGACAGAGGAGCCTTGAGGGCTATAGCCTATAGAGTCACAAAGAGTCAGACGTGACTGAAGCTACCTAACATGCATAACCAGCATGCATGTACCTATACTGTGAAATTTTCATCTCAGGGGCAGCAGTTAGAAGAAAACATCTAAAAAGGCTCCTTAAATGGGTATTAGTGAAAATAATTTTGAGAAACCCTGGGTTATATGCTGTCTTGACTCTCGCTGTGCATACTATTTAGGTTGTTTCAAATCACTGATTTAGGAGAGTCTGCTGCCCAGCATTTTTGTAGCAAAAGCTGTCATCCCCTTTTGTAAATAGCCTGCCTTCCCTGACCCCACTTGTGGCTGTAAGATTCGTAAGACCTGGGACAGCTGTCTTGCTCTCCGTCGCCCCCCTCAGGCCGGGGCCCAGTACCTCAACACAGTGGACAGTGGACACTAAGGAGATGTTTGTCCAGCAGCCCTGAGGCGATCACAGCTTCTCAGCCCTGCTCACAAGTTTTACACCAGCCGTGCTCTACAAAGAAGCTTTGATTCCTTCCCACACTCTCAGCATCTACATTTGATGAGATGGTGTTTCGTGAAGGTTGACTCCATTTGCAACAACCAAAGAAGAGATGACTCCAATCTAATATCCACAAGTGTGTATTATAGCTTCTGTTGAAACAATTTCCCTCTCTAAAATCACTCATTTCTACCAAAATAGCCAAAAACAGATTATTTTTTTAAAAAAAAGGAAATAAAAGTTTCTTGTAATCTTGAAAAAAAAACAAAGAGATGATTCCAATATGAACTTAATAGTGCAGCTGTGTGCTGTTCCAAGGTCTAAGGGGTACTCTAACTCAGCTGTCGTTTGACATGCTCTGCTTCCAAACGCCGTGGCAAGCCCCCGGTAACCACGTCTCCATCAAGGAGGGCATGTGCACTGTGACATAAGCTGAATCAGAAGTACTGGGTGACAATTTGCAACGTGTGTACAGCTTTTCATAATGGCACAGGTACCTGGGATCGCTTCACACTACTTGAAAAGTCAATATTGAAAAGCTGTCCTTAAAATTGACTTGTACCTGTCATACTGCTATGAAGGAGAGGGTGGGATGTATGGAGAGAGCAACATGGACACATACATTACATATGTAAAACAGATGCCAATGAGATTTCGCTGTATGACTCAAGTAACTCAAACCAGGGCTCTGTAACAACCTAGATGGCGGGTGATGGGTAGGGAGGTGGGAGGGAAGTTCAAGAGGAGGGGACATACGTATACCTGTGACTGATTCATGTTGATGTTTGGCAGAAACCAACACGATGCTGTAAAGCAATTACCCTTCAATTAAAAATATATAAAATTTTAAATTGACTTGTCATTCTTCTATTTATCTAACTCCTGTATTAATATCCCACCTTACAAAGAAAGAGAAGATGATGACAGGGAATACTTAACTTTATTGAGCATATTGTTAAGTCGCAGAGTCATGTCTGACACTTTGCAACCCCGTGGACTCCACAGACTGACTATGTTCCATCTGTCTTGCCCAGTGTTTTCCATCCACTGAACTCTCCCAATAGTCCAATAAGACGAGTGTTACTGTCTTCCTGCTTTACAGATGAGGAAACTGAGGATTAAAGCAGTGAAGCAGTTAGCTCAAGGATTCATGGCTAGAAGTGGGAAAGCCAGAATTTAAACCCAGGAAAATCTGACTTCAGAGCTGAAGCTTTCAAAACGCTATGCCAGTTTTTTGGGTTTTTTAAAGCTGTTTCAAAAGCACACAAATAGGAGCTTCCCTAGTGGTCCTGTGGTTAACACTTCGCCTTCCAGTGCAGGGAGATTGGGTTCAATCCCTCGTCCATGACCTAAGATCCCACACACCTGGTGGGAAAAAAACAAAAACAAAAAACATACAACAAAAATAATATTGTAACAAATTCAATGAAGGCTTTTTTAAACTGCATAAATAAAATACTGCATTCTAAAAACATCTAAATGATGATCATGATTGCTGTTAACAAGTTTAAATAAATGGACAGGGTGTTTAAATCTGCAGATCAAGATGAAATTTCCCCTTGGGATACATGCATAGCAATCCAGCTATCCATATATGAAAAATGGACTGTCCCCAAATAGTAAGAAGTTGAAAAATAGATTCCAAGGCAAATATTGAGATGTACTGGAGAATCTGCAGACTCACACTGGATACAAGTGACTGTTGATAGAGAAATGTGAGTGTGTGTTGAGAGGCGGGGGGATGGTAAAAGGAGACAAAAGGAAAACTGGAAAGATTGAGAGAAACTTCTCTAGTCCTGTGTTGTTAGCATTTCCACATCCCTCCTCCGTTCCAATTGACAGCAAATTCTTTTCATAGAAAGCTGGCATTACAATACGGTAGCAGCAACTAAAGCAGCAGAAGAAAAGAAACTCGTAAATGTGCAAAGTGAATCCATGGATCAGAAAGCATGAACTCAGCATAGACCTTTTCTATTTCTAGGAAACGTGACATTCCCCATGTAGCGATATTTCACTTGGCACTCCTGAAAAATCCAGCCACATTTCATAGTCTTTAAAAGAATACCAAGAGAGTAGTATTCTTTAAACTTAAATGGATTTTTTTGTAATTATAGCCTTAAAACAGAGGAGAATTGTATTGCCCTATGCGCTGTGCTTAGTCGCTCAGCTGTGTCCCACTCTTTGCGACCCCAGGGATGGTAGCCTGCCAGACTCCTCTGTCCATGGGGATTCTCCAGGCAAGGAGTGGATTGCCATGCCCTCCTCCAAATTGCCTATAAATAAAGGGCAAAATAGAATCCACTTCTCTAGCTAAGAAATTTATTCCAAGTGAAATTTCAGATCTTATTCTTACCCTGAAAAACTTCCCAAGAAGCCCTTTCTGTGAGCAAAAATTTTTTTCCTAAGACTCATCACTGATGCTTACTTATTCCACTCAACGGCTGTCTTGTTACTGGAAGTCTCGTAGTCTAGTTGAAGTTGTGGTCTCTGGGGTAAGACACACTATTATGTTCTCTAATAGATCCCTCACCTCTGACCCTCAGTTTCCACACCTATCAAGTCAGGTCGTAATATTTACTTCTAAAAGTGGCAATGAGTTGAATAAGGAAGCATATCTAAAAGTTGAATATTTAAAAATTGAAAGTTTAATATTTTCCCTCTTCATTCCTGATTTCTTCCTTTGGTTGGCAATATTTTCTCTAATGTTTCTTCCAACTTTATAGTTCTATGGAAGTTAATTACCTTTGTAAGAAATATTTTTTTGTACTCAGGTGGCTTTCCTGCAAAATTTTAACTGGTAATCAGAGAGTGGAGGCAAACAGGAAAAATGGCATGGAGGAAATTTCATGGCATGGTTTTTTGTGTACAGCTTGCACTGCGGCCTGTGGTCTGAATAAGGAAAGTCACCCAATCGCCACTGGAACAGAAACTTGTAAAGTCGCTCGGCAAGGTCTGGCTGAACAGACATTGCTCCAGAGCACCAGCTGGTGATGATTATAGAAGGCCCTGAGGGATACAGGAAAAAACAAAAAAAAGAAGGCACAGCATTATAAAGAAGGGAAAAAAGATCATTGATTTAACGATTCTTTTTATTGGCAGGCACTTTACCAATATGCATCACGTTGTGTGATCTTAGTAAAAACATAGTATAGAAACTTTTTAACCCCATTTGCAGATGAGAAAACATTCTCAGAGGCTAAGTTAATGTCCCTAAGTTCAGTCATGTGACAAGCACTTAGGTCAGAATTCTAACCCAGTCTAGGGGCTCCAAAAGCTGTCCGTGTTACCTGCTGATTCCCAATGACATGTGAGCCAGGATGTATAATTCAAATGAGTTTAAACAAAAATGTGCTGTGCTCAATTGTGTCTGACTCTCTGCGGCCCCACTGGCTGCAGCCCGCCAGTCTCCTCTGTCCGGGGGATTTCCCAGGCAAGAATCATGGAGTGGGTTGCCATGCCCTCCTCTAGGGCATCTGCCCAACTCAGGGATCAGTCTTGGGTTTCCTGCGTTGGCAGGTGGATTATTTACCACTAGCGCCCCCTGGGAAGCCAAGGGAATATGTTAATTCCCATAAGCAAGTCATAGGAAAGAGCAGGACGAACTAGTCCCAGAAACAACTAGTTCCAAGGAGACACACACACACACCCACACACATATATATGGGTTGCCCGTACTTCTGTTTTACCTCCATGCTCCTAATATTGTATTTATTTATTTATCTGGCTGTGTCTGTTCTTAGTTACAGCACGAGGGCTCTTTAGCCGTGGTGTATGGGCTCAGTTGCTCTGAGGCATGTGGGATCTTATCTCCCCAGTCATGGATGGTACTCACGTACCCTGCTTTAGAAGGCAGCTTCTTATCCACTGGATCACAAGGGAAGTCTCCATCCACTTAGTATTAATATACTGTACCATTTTCCTTATTAAGGCTTATGATTTTTGAAATCACACCCCCTCCCATAATACACACACACACACACACACACAAAGTGGCCACTTTCCCCAGGCACTGTTTTCAAATGGATTATAAGCTCCTGGAAAGGAGAAATGGTATTTTCTGTGTCTTTCGTGGTCTCAGGGCACCTAGCAAAGGGCTGGGCATTGCCCTGTGTCAACGGTACTTATTTAAAAAGTATTTGTTAAAGAAAAATATATGAAAAGTACTTGTTAACATATATCATTGAAAGATTTACAGACTAATCACATTTGGAGTCAATATTCAGATTTGGCATTGCCTGTGCAAGCATCCCAAGTCCTGGGCAAATATGTATTTCTGAGAATAGGTATTCAGAATGCTAATACTCACTTTTATTTCAAATGTGCAAATGGTGACATTTTCTCAGTTTTGTAGTCTAAAGTTGCAAGGTTATATTAAATCATTTTCATATTTAATGATATTGTTGCCTTGAGAATGAGGAATATAATGAATGTTAAGCCCTTGCAACTTGCCCTGCATGATGAGTTCCCATTATTTAATTCTATTCTTCTCATGATCATTTCTCATATATTTCCATGTATTAATTATGTTCACAGTGTTGTTTGAAATAACCTCAGTTGAGCTCATTATATATTTTGATGGAAAAGCACTTCAGTCTAAATGCCAGCTTCCATTTCTCTTTCTACAGTAGATTTGTAATGACTGTTGGAGACTTTACCCTAAATAGAGTCTGATTTTGAAATTCTAATTGAATTTTATATTTTGTCCCACAAAAAATAAGCACGTCATTATTTTGGCTGAAATTCCTGGGTGTCTCACCCAATAATGCATGGCTTAATTCATGAGTAAGTATTTCTTGTCCTTTTGTTGGTGGCTTGAGAACTATCTTCCAGGAATGCCGTGAATTGTGGGGACAAGTCGGTGATTTAAGGATACCCAGAAGGTCAAGGGCTGATTGTGCTCAAACATTCCTTGGGATGTCAGCATTTCTTTTGTGTCAAATGGGAGGTATGAATCTCCCGTCATGCACTGTGAGTCAGGCTCCAATTAGTTGGAGTCTCTTTTCTTCTGATTACTTTCAGCAAAGCTTTTGTAGGGCTTCTGGTTACTCTAGAATACAGTTCAAACTGCTTCAGGTTGCCCTCAAGGATCTGCAGGCCCTAGCCCCTGCCTAGCCCCAGGGATGCGTCTGTACCTCTCGCCCCCATCCCTGCCATCCTATAGCCACGCTGTCCTTCAGTTTCTCTAATGAAAGCCCCCTGCTCCCCACTGCTCAGCACACCCTATGTTCCGGCCACTATCCCTCCTGTCTGGATGCTTTCTCCTCTCCTCCTTCCCCTGGCTGGCACCCACCAGCTCCTAAGTTTCTGCTACAGTAACATTTCATCCTGACCTCCCAGACCACATGCATATTTTCAAAGGACCACATACTATGTAAATTTCAATCTGAAAGCCTAGTTAAGGTTTATGATTGTTCCCTGAGCCGTGGGCAGTTCTGGGCCCAGGCCCCCTGGAACCAAGAATACAGAGCAGAAGAGCAGGAACATCTGGATCTAGATGACTTTTGTGTCCTTTTCCCAATTCTGGGTCCCCAGAGAATGAAGCTGAAGAAAGGAGAACTGAAAGTGACCAAGCCTCCAAGGATGGAGTCAGTCACAGACGAGCCGGCAGATGGAACGATGTTCCTGAGCTAGTCTTGGGACTAAGATGAGTGAGGTGCTCTTCAGGAACCGCCGCAGGGAAGTGGTCCTCCTGCATCCAGGCATTGCCAGCCTCGGCTGCCCTCAAGGTCTCGCTGCCTGGCCGGGGCCCTGGGGTCCTTCTGGGAGCAGTGACACCCTGGGTGCTTATGCTCAGAATTGAGAGCCAAGGTCCTCCCGTCATTACTTTAGTTTACAGAAGTGATGAGTGTGAGTGCTTGTGTGCGTCTTCTCATGACTACAAGCATACCTCAACTTTCTAATTTTCATGCACAATACTCCATACTCACAAATGACATTTTCACAGTTTCTGAAATCTAACTGGCAACACTCCAAACGCCTGTGAGGAAGTCACGCCTGTGAGGAAGACTGGCCTCAGCCCACAGTTTCCTGGCCATCACACACCTGGTACTTTCCTTAGTCGCAGCATCACCATCATTGATTACTTAGCTTTCTAATTATTCATTCAAGGTCATTTTCTCCCAGTAGTCTGTATATGAGGCTTGATTCTGTTTTGTATAAATGTGTGTGTGTATATATATAAATATGTGTATTCCTTTTCAGATTTTTTTCTTTTATAGGTTATTACAAAATATTGAATAATGTTACCTGTGCTATATGGTAGGTCTCTGTTAGTTCTCTGTTTATATAAGGTACTGTGTATATGTTAATCCCAAACTCCTAATTTACCCCTCCCCTGCTTTCTGCTTTGGTAACCATAAGCTTGTTTTCTATGTCTGTAGGTCTGTTTCTGTCATTTCATTTTTTAGATTCCACGCGCCAGTGCTATCATGTGGTACTTGTCTGCCTGGCTTACTTCACTTCCTATGATCACCTCTAGGTGCATGCATGTTGCTGCTACTGGCATGATTTCATTCTTTTTATGGCTGAGGATTGTTACACTGTACACATGTACCACATCTTCTTTATCTCTTCTTCTGTCAATGGACAGCCAGGTTGCTTCCATGTCTTGGCTATTGTGAACAGCTCTGCAATGAACATTGGGGTGCATGTATCTTTTCGAGTTATGGTTTTGTCTGGATATAAGCCCAGGAGTGGGATTGTAGGGTCAGATGGTAGTTCTATTTTTGGTTTTTTTGGGGAACCTCTATACTGCTCTCTGTAGTGGCTGCACCATGTAGGAGGGTTAACAAGGAGGCTTTTTAAAAAGAAGGATAATCACCTTGATCTGACTTAAAATGCCACAGATCAAGCCATGCCCCACACAACTCTAATGTGGTGGCAATATATCAACTTTTCAAATAATTAGGTTAAAACACTTTCTTGAATACTTAATTATGAACAAATAATTGTGACAAGTCAATGAATGGCAGGTATTTGCTGACCTTGGACAATACCAAAAGATACAACAAACCGTCCCTATTCATGAAATGACCTGGACACCAGCTGGTCATAAAAAGTGTAAAATACACTCTATCTAGAAGGCAATATTGGAGAAGCAATGGCACCCCACTCCAGTACTCCTGCCTGGAAAATCCCATGGGCGGAGGACTCTGGTAGGCTGCACTCCATGGGGTCGCAAAGAGTTGGACACGACTGAGCGACTTCACTTTCACTTTTCATTTTCTCGCATTGGAGAAGGAAATGGCAACCCACTCCAGTGTTCTTGCCTGGAGAATCCCAGGGACGGGGGAGCCTGGTATGCTGCTGTCTATGTGGTCGCACAGAGTCGGACACGAATGAAGCGACTTAGCAGCAGCAGCAGAAGGCCATATAGACCATGCACATAGAAACGTCCACCTAACCTTTTACACTTCCACGCATTATTGCAACTGCTTTTATTTAAAAATATATTTCATCATATATTCATGTTTTCCACGCAATGAAGAAGTTTGCTTCACACACACACATACAAACACACACACACACACACACTGCCTGTGTGAAGGTATCAGAACACACAAAATACAAAGCTGGCAGGGTGTGTGGGGCTGGGATTTGATAGTTCAGCCCTAGTTTCACAAGATGTTATTTTGCAAATGGATTTCAAAAAATAATTACATTAATCAAAACTCTATTTATTCTCCTACATTGGTACTGATTTCACCCACATTTATCAAATTTATGTTCCGCTTCTTGCCTGCCTCTTGCTGCCTCTCACTTCGTTGGGCAGAGAACGCACCGGCCCACATGCTCAGGGCTCTGCTTTGAAGCGAGAGGTCTGTGAGACTGAAACACAAAACACCAGGGATCAGGTGCGTGCTTTCCTGTCCCTGATTCTCATTAGACCTGCTCCTGGAGTTCTGGGGTCTACCCTAGTTTTTAACTGATCTTAACTATAGAAGCAAATGATGATTGCATTATATTTAGTTCCCTTAACATGAATAAGTTACATCATTCTTGTCATGTTAGGCCATGAAAATTAAATAGCAACTAAGATTTTTAGAAGCAGCTTAAAAAGAAAATATTAATGTGCCCTAAGATATCAGTGAGTCTATAATTCAAGGAAACAGAGAAAATAAGCAACAAATGTGAAAAAGACTAACACTTGGGAATCCCAAGTAAACAGTAATTCTTTGTATGATTATTGAAGTTCTGTTGTTGATAGTCTGAAATGATTTTAAAATTTAGAAAGCCAGGTAAGAGTTTAAATGACAATGACCCCAGGCCATTTAAGATGGTGACTATGTGTTTCTTTGAGGAACAGGATGATTAATGAGACCCTCGATTAATGCAACCCCCCACTAGACAACACCTCAGACCAAAATTCCGCCATCTTTAAAATGCATTCATCTCTGCAGACTGATCCTGCTTAAGATCCAGACAACTCCAACATCCAATACCCATCTTCCAAGTCACCACTGGTAAAAGAAAATAAAATAGGAGGACTTGCACGTGAATTTTGCTTTGAACACAATTCCATACAGTATCAAGTGTCCTTGCTTACCATTACCAAAGACCATATCAAAGAAAAGCAACCCAATAAGCAAGCCACACATTGGCAGGCTCATCCATGTTATTACTTGAGATCAATGCTTTTTTCCTATATACTGAGCATTTTCATCAGCTCAGTTGTCTCTAGGGAACCCATCAGATACCAACCACCTGCCCGCAGGACAACTGTCCACTCACAACTCTCCCTGGTCACTAGGGCCCTTTGCAACTGTGAACACAACATCAGAAAATCCCTGGCGGTCCAGTGGGTTAGGATCCCCTGCTCTCACTGCTGAGGGCCCAGGTTCAATTTCTGGTCTGGGAACTAAGATCCCACAAACTATGTAGAGACACAGTACCACACAGGGACAAGGGGGGAAATGCGTGTTCCCTCTACCGCATCTCTTGGTCCTTCACTCATTTCCACATCGTGGCATTTTATGACTTCCCCTGAGAGAAGATCTCAGATAGTCTCACAGTTTATCTAGGTTTCTGGGAAAGTCTGTTCGCAAGTTGCCTTCCTCCCCAACATCCCCTGGCAACATGTTTACTGAGGAATACATTTTACCTTTACATTTTTATTTCTGAGGAGACTCCACTCACCAGACATTTGTTTTCCATGTGGTTCCCTGAGAGAGACGCACACAAACAGGAAGACTGTAAAATAGCAGAGGATAAATTGGGATGCCGAGATAAACATGTACTTCAATTCTGATATCCTGAACCTATTTTTAAGAGCGCAGGAAAGAACAAATTCTGTTTCTCCTCCTAAGTAACTCCATGGGAATTCTCTTGGTGCAATGATAATGCTGAGCACAGAACAGCTCTTTCTATTCCTGGAAGGGAAGTTTGGCTCTTTCAATTTCCAAAAGAAAAGATTAAAGTTGTTCTTTACCTCTCAAAAAATATTCTCTTCAGTTAGCTTAGTATTGGCAGCAGCTGTCATACCTTGGACTGTAATACTATTGGTAGAATCACTATATTTCCAAGATTCCTTAATTTTCTGAAAGTTCTGAAAATAAAAAAGACAAGGTAGATGACCTTTAAAACTCTTTCCTTCGTCTGATTGTATAGAAGGGATACCTTTTGAAGAGGCAAAGTGGGAATCATTTGGAATACAATGTTGGTGTCATGAAAAGAACGGAATGCAGTTTATTCCTAAGAATGCATTTACCTGAAAGCCTATCAATTGCAGTCAATTCCAAATGATCCATGAACATCAGGGAGAGAGAGGACCCAACCAATGAGATCCCAAGGTTAATCCGAATCCTCCTTTTACGTCGTTCTTTCTTCTCGCTCCCCACGTTCCTTTATGCCACAGGACCTTTGCATATGCTGTTTTCTGTTGCACACAATAACGTTTTATTCATTTTTTCCCTTTATTTCTTTCCTTGTACCTGTACTTAAGTCTTACCAATAACTCAAATACTTGAATCAACAGAAAGGGTATTTATTATTCAATAAGTCTTTATGTGTCCAATACCGAGCAGTATTTTGGTGGCATTTAGAAGATAGGAATTAGCAGGATACTGGCTTTGCAGGTAGCAAAGGAGATAGTCACAGATGAGCACTGCATTCTAGCAGGGTCAGGACTCTGGTGGAGGCAGGTGCGGAATGGGAAGCGGCACAACATGGGGCTTATGAGCAGTGTGTTCTGGAGCCACACTGCCTGGGTTTGGTCCTACTCTACCGCTTACCAGCTGTGTGACCTTGGACAAGTGACTTAACCTCTCTGGGCCTCAATTGCCTCATCTGAAAAAATGAAGATGATGATAATATAGTATCTACCTCAAAGGACGGCTTTGATGATTAAATGAGATCAGACATGTAAGGTGCTTAGAAGAACATCTGCATTGAGTAAGGTTTGTTCTTACTATCAATGCTCCAGGAGTCAACAGGAGTACCGGACAAATTCTACTGGAGAATTCTCAGAAGGCCAGGCACTAGGATTGCATGTTTTGAGGGCACAGCAATACAGAAAACGTGGACTTCTCCTTCAGCTGTCTTGACAACAGCAAAAGATGTTTCCAGATTTCAAACTCCTACCTTACGGCAACTACACAGGTTCTAAGCTTCACCCCAATACTCTGCCCCAAGTTTCTCTTTTCCCTTGCTCTTTTTTTTTTTTTTTTTTTTGTGGCCACATCATGATGTGGTGTGTAGGATCTTAGTTTCTGGACCAGGAATTAATAAACCTACACGCCCTGCATCTTAACCACTGGACCACCAGGGAAGTTCCTTTCCTCTTACTCTTCTCAGAAAGTATTTATTTATTTGGCTCTGCTAGGTCTCGGTTGCAGTATGTGGGACCCTGAGTTGTGCATGTGGGATCCAGTTCCCTGACCAAGGATCACACCCAGGCCCCCTGCTTTGGGAGCACAGAGGCCTAGCCCCTGGGCCACCAGGCAAGTCCCATTCCCCTTACTCTGTAAGGGAGTCACTATTTCCTATTTTAAACAAATGCCATGGAAAACCACCTCAGAATTTCCTCATGAACGAGTCTAGTTTTGGAGAACATGTTCCCCAGCAACATGTTTGTTATTTCAGTGTAGAAACATCCAAACTGTATGTCCTGAACATCCCTGGACTGCACTGGGCTTCAGAATGCACGAAGGAGGGGCTCCAACTGTGCCTGGGACACTCTGAGACACACCGCATCCTCACACTGGCTGAGGCACTTGCTGAGAGTAAGTGTTGGTTCCAGCTGGATTTATTTCCCCTGATTTATCACTCTCTGTTTACACAAGGGTTTCAGATCATGAACAAATTGCCATAAGTGATGTCTGGTCACCTCCAACCGACAAAACTTGCCCCTTCCATACCAAGAGTAAGGCCAATCTCAAGTTTGGTGAGTTCTCTTTTCCTGGACATTCCATGCTTTATGAAACCTGAAAGAGAAAAAAAAAATAGAGAGAGACAGATTGTACGACTTCTCTGATGGTCCAGTAGTTAAGATTCTGAGTTCCCAATGTAGGGTGCAAGGGTCTGATACTTGGTCTGGAAACTAAGATTCCCACATGCCCTGTGGCCAAAAAAAAGAAAGAGAGATTGTACCAAAGACTGAAGCTACCTTATATTTCTGTAAATTGTAAACATGACAATGAAAAATGGAAATCCCACATATTTAAAACCTTAAGTTTACGTTAGAATTTAAAGAACTTTGAACTACCTGCTATGGTAGGGCCTAAAAGGCAGACTTGTTAAGAGGGGAAATGGTATAAAGTGACCAGGTAAGGCAAATAGGGTGAGCATGGATACAATATATTTTCCCATAGAAATGTTGAAAATCGAAGCAGTACCATAAACCTTTTATTTTTTAATAAGCTGATAGCCTTTAAAATTATTTCTAGACATTTATGAAGTCTGAAATATCACATAAAATATTTTTTTAAATTAAAATCTGGCTTGGGGAGAAGAAGGCACGAGAGATGTGCGTTCATTGTTTCATGATGAGGAAAAGGGAGTCTGAGCTTGTGTCCTGTGGATGAAGAGCTTGACCAGGGAGGGAGCGGTCATCCCAGGAGATCTAGTCATGACTTTTTTCTCTCAATGAGAACCCTTATTCAGGGCTCACTCTGTGGTAGGGCTTTATATACAAGGTGGATTTATTTCCATCCTCAGGGAGTGCGTCAGGAAACAGATGGCTAAATATTTGGAAATGACACAGCTTGGGAAACACCGAGATGGAAATGGGTCTCAGGTGCTGGCGGACCTTAGAGAGTGCTAACTCAGCTCACATGGGGAGAAAAGTGGTCAGGAAATCAGCCCTGGCTAATGCAACGCTAAGCTTCAGCTCTTCCAGAAGGGAAATGGGACCAGCAGGTGGAGGGTATCCATCGATGAGGAGAGGTAGGGGCCCAGGCCCAGAGTCGTGAATCCAGGATGCATTCAGGGAAGGAACACATTCCTGCTGGAAGTGCAGCTGCTGTTCAGTCGCTCAGTTGTGACCGACTCTTTGCAACCCCATAGGCTGCAGCATGCCAGGCTTCCCTGTCCTTCACCATCTTCCAGAGTCTGATGCCATCCAGCCATCTCATCTTCTGCCGTCCCCTTCTCCTCCTACCCTCAATCTTTCCCAGCCTCAGGGTCATTTCCAATAAGTCGGCTCTTTGCATCAGGAGGCCGAAGGATTAGAGCTTCAGTTTCAGCATCAGCCCTTCCAATGAACATTCAGGGTTGATTTCCTTTATTTATTTATTTATTTTAATTTTTACTTTATTTTACTTTACAATACCATATTGGTTTTGCCATACATTGACATGAATCCACCACGGGTGTATATGAGCTCCCAATCCTGAATCCCCCTCCCACATCCCACCCCATATCCTCTCTCTGGATCATCCCCGTGTACCAGCCCCAAGCATCCTGACTGGTTTGATCTTGCCGTCCAAGGGACTCTCAAGAGTCTTCTCCAGCACCACAGTTAGAAAGCATCAGTTCTTCAATGCTCAGTCTTCTTTATGGTCCAACTCTCACATTTGTACATGACTACAGGAAAAGCCATAGTTTTGACTAGACAGACCTTTGTCAGCAAAATGATACCTCTGCATTTGAACATGCTATCTAGGTTTATCATAGATTTCCTTGCAAGGAACAAATGGCAGTTTAGGATTGTATTATGTATGTTGCTTGTTTGCAGAGTTCATTTCATGTTTGTTGCAGGGTGTAAGATTCAAATGTCCAAGTATCTTGTCTATAATCTTAATTTTAAATTACCATCTTAAGCAATTAAATATACAAAACACACCTGAAGAATTCAGAAGAAAGGATGAAACATCTGTCTCCAGTATTTTGCTGACTCAACAGAAGGGCCATCTTAGCAAGAGATTTTATCACGTAATTAAAGAGGGATCCTTGATTAATTAAATTGAGAGGTGAACTTGTTTAAACTGCTGATGTTAGAAAGAGATTACAAGATTTTGCCTGAGCCAAAATAAAGCAAAATGGACAAGCTCTCTCTACAAGTTGACTTTTTTGCTGACAAATTTTCAGCACTTAACAGGTTTTTTTCAGATCTATTAAAGGCCTTAAAGCAGCCGGGAATTGGAATGAATATTTGAACAGAGAGCTGGATGTCTCCCATGATGAGTGAATCACTGGAATTAGAGCTGGGGCATCAGCTGTGTTCATCCACGTGGCTTCCCTTCATCCAGGGGGCCATGTAGCTGATGCTTGACCATAGGCCCCAGCCATGGTAAACCCTTCACTGAGTGAGCTGTTTTGATATCAAAGCATTGCTTCCCATCCTGTAAAGTAACAGTTAGGAGAAATATTCATGAGACTAACAAATCAAATCTTTGTCCTAATAATCAGAGTTGTAACACCATCTTTGCTACTTCTGTGTAACCAGTCAACCCGGCATGGCAGGTGGAGGGGTTAAGTCATGTAGATAGACTCTTGGTTACAGCAGTCTTTCTGCTAAGGGTCTCCAGAGACTGGGACTCACCTGCTGCTGCTGCCAAGTCACTTCAGTCAGGTCCAACTCTGTGCGACCCCATAGACGGGAGCCCACCAGGCTCCCCCATCCCTGGGATTCTCCAGGCAAGAACACTGGAAGTGGAAGTGAAGTCGCTCAGTCGTGTCCAACTCTTTGCAACCCCGTGGACTATAGCCCACTAGACTCCTCCGTCCATGGGATTCTCCAGGCAAGAGTACTGGAGTGGGTTGCCATTGCCTTCTCCAGGGGATCTTCCCAACCCAGGGATCAAACCCAGGTCTCCCGCATTGTAGGCAGACACTTTAACCTCTGAGCCACCAGAGAAGAACACTGGAGGGGGTTGCCATTTCCTGCTGCAATGCATGAAAGTGAAAAGTGAAAGTGAAGTTGCTCAGTCGTGTCCGACTCAGCGACCCCACGGACTGCAGCCCACCAGGCTCCCCCATCCCTGGGATTCTCCAGGCAAGAGTACTGGGGTGGGGTGCCATTGCCTTCTCTGTGGGACACACCTGTAAGCCACTAAATCCTGTCCCTTCCCACGGCCAGGCCCCTTTTCTGCTCCTAACATGCTGAAAGGTTCAGATGTCCTGCCCCTGGATGGACAGGACCAAGAAGCTGCCCCTTCTCTGGATGGAGTCAGCTCCACCCAGAATCATACTCCTCCCAGCATTCTGTTTCTAGATGTGGCCAACAATTTTTAACCTAAACTTTCATAACATGCGAAACATCATTTCCCAAACATCATAGATGGCCGCTGAGATCACCTGTGCTTTGAGTTTCCAGTCCCAAGTCTTTGACATGCCCTTGAAAAGGGACCCTTCTCTGCCTTGTTATATGCAACCTAGGGGACTTCCCTGCTGGTCCAGTGGTTAAGACTTTGCCTTCCAATGCAGGGGTTGCCAATTTGACCCCTGGTCAGGGAACTAAGATCCTGCATGCTTCATGGCCAAAAACCAGAACATAAACAACAGAAGCAATATTGTAACACATTCAATAAAGACTTTAAAAATGGTCAACATTTTAAAAAAAAGCCCTACAATACAATTGTGGGCAAGAAAATAAAGGTCTATAAAATAAGTCTTCAAGAGATATGATGGAGAGAGGAAGGGACTGTTTGGCATTACAAGAAAAACCTGGGCATGTCCCTTCCGTGTGTGTGACAAGAGTTTAGAGATAAGCGTGCTTTGGGCCTGGCTGGTGGAGCGTTGCAGTATTTCTCTTCATTTATAAGGACTGACATGTTTGTAATGAATTTTCCTAGCCCATATTTTGGTCCCTGTTTCCCGTTTCCTGAAATAACTCTTCCATTTTTTCAATTCCACTCCAGCGCCCTCTGGCCTTTTCAGTAGCTCCCACTGGTAGCTTATGAGGTGTTTAAAACCAAATTACTCTCCTTACATGCAGTAATGCTGCTCTCTTTTTCTCTGCAATTTTTCCAAGTTGCTATCAATCTTCATGTAAGGTTTCCAACCAAAGTGTGTGGATAAAAAATATCCCCTTTCTAAGTGGCTTTTTCTATTAACCTGGCTCATCCCACCTTGTCAAAACACTTAGTAACTCCCTTAAAGTCCTGGCTCACATTTCAATTTACCAGTGACCTTGTGTGGATGAATCACTTTGCCACTGTGACAAAAAAGGCTCCTCAGGGAATATGGGGATATTCATTCTCTTTTCAGCTACAGAGTGAGAATTTGAGGATTTTTTAGTATTTGAACAGTGCCCTATAGTTGAACAGAATGATACAATCTCTTCAGTGACCTTGATCAGTTAGAAACACAGGGAAGGCTAGTATCAAGTACCCCATCAGAGCTCAGCTGTTGCTGCTGCTGCTAAGTCGCTTCAGTCGTGTCCGACTCTGTGCGACCCCATAGACGGCAGCCCACCAGGCTCCCCCGTCCCTGGGATTCTCCAGGCACGAACACTGGAGTGGGTTGCCATTTCCTCCTCCAATGCATGAAAGTGAAAAGGGAAAGTGAAGTCGCTCAGTCGTGTACCAGTTGTAGCGACCCCATGGACTGCAGCCCACCAGGCTCCTCTGTCCATGGGATTTTCCAGGCAAGAACACTGGAGTGGGGTGCCATTGCCTTCTCCCATCAGAGCTCAGAGCAACCTCTAAAAGATCAGGACTCCATCATGGTTCCTCAACTGCACCCTCATTCCAAAGTCAGCAGCCCACCTGCTGTGGAAACATGTTTTTACGGTAATGACTTGTTTATGCAAATGACACCGTTGCCTGCTATAAAAATCTTCCAGGGTCCCTTCCTAATGAGCTAAAATTACTGTTGCCCAGTGAGATATGTCTATTCCCATGTAGAATAACTTACTGGACAGGTCGATGCATACATGGTCGTCAGGGGTAGCTTTGGAAGGACGGAAGGATGAAGGCTGGCTGGAAGTTGCCATCGTTTCAGGGAGGTGATGGCGTCAGGCCCACCATCTTGCTTGGTGACAGCCTCACTCTTTCTCTGTGCAGTAGTCCTTCCCTGGAACAGAAAGATAAAGATTTTCCTTTATTCTTATGTGATACATATAAGAAATGCTTCCGTGCTCAATAAGTGAGTTGCTTTTCTTCTTCAGTAGGTTCTGATCAATAAACCATGCTCTTGTCAAGCAGCCATCTGTTGTTAATTTGTTTTTTTTATTTGCCAAGTTCAGTATTGAGCCTTTCTTCATTTCAAACAGTTTTTGTTTTAATCATGCCATAGTTGCTATTCCATCTTGTCTGAGAAGTTTATAAAAATGCAGACAAGAAGTTTCAACATTTCTAGTGTGTCATGGAGCTGTTCTACGAAAATGAGGTTTTCTAAAGAAAATGAGGAAAAATAGTGACTGACTTTCTGCTCACAGCCAATAAATCTGCTATATTTCCCATTGCTATAATTATTTTCCAAACAACACAGCTGAGAGTGTGAAAAAACTGAAAACTTGTGATGCTCGAATCACTCAGAGCCGTCCTGTTTTTCCATTGACAATGACAATTGCCTACATTTTTTCTGATTTTCCATTCTATACTAAGTTGGGAAAGCTGACATTCTTCTTTTGACTCATATTCACAAAATGGGAAGAATTCCTTAATGGGGCTTTTTCTTGACAGATTCATGGCTTCAGTGCAATTAAATTAAACATAAAAGCAATCTTGTTTTATGCTGAGAATACTAGTACGCCAAATAATCCTATAAGGATTAGAAGTGTGATATAATTTAAACTCTATCTTTCTGCCTTGTATTATGATTTAACTTTCGAACCCAAGTCTCCCGCATTGCAGGCAGACGCTTTACTGTCTGAGCTACCAGGGAAGCCTAAATATATGTTGATGAAAAAATATAATATTCTATGTTATTTCATGAAAATATTCTCTCATAGTATTTTCCATCAATCACTTTCCCTTCATTTAAGTATTTAAAGGTTCTTAACAGGCCACCTCATGCGAAGAGTTGACTCATTGGAGAAGACTCTGATGCTGGGAGGGATTGGGGGCAGGAGAAGAAGGGGACGACCGAGGATGAGATGGCTGGATGGCATCACTGACTCAATGGACGTGAGTCTGAGTGAACTCCGAGAGATGGTGATGAACAGGGAGGCCTGGCGTGCTGCGATTCATGGGGTCGCAAAGAGTCGGACACGACTGAGCGACTGAACTGAACTGAACTGAACAATATTTGTTAGACCGTATTAACAGTTTCAAAAATCATTATTAATTATTGTAGTATATGCTTGACATCATTAATATACATTTGGATTCAAATGACCTTTATCTCAGTTTCCTTGTCTGTAGAAAGAGGAAGTAATGTCTGCTTCTCAGGGTTCTTGAAAGAGCTCCATGTGATCATGATGGCGAAAGCCCATTTTCATGCTGTAATTCACTGCCATCATTTAAAATACTGACCACTACTACACGCATGTGTGCGTGTATGGATGTGTGTCTGTGTGTGCGCATGGAGAATCTTGTGCCCTGGGAAACACGTGGCTCTGGAGACCAGCCTGCTGTGCCCTGCTGCCAGCTCTCCCCCTCGTAAGCAACGTGTAGTGGACACAAGTCCTTTTCCACCTGTGGATCGCAATTTCCTCATCTGTGATACAATATGTTTGGATAAGCCTAAAATATAGTTCCATCATGGCCTAACAACCTTTTCTAAAGTTTTTAGAAATTCAAGTGTTGATTTCTTCCCTGCCCTACCCTTCATCTCAAAATAAACAATGACATGCACACCTGAGTAAAATCTCTGCATCCTGGTTCTATGGTCAAATACCATTAAATGTATATATATTATATATATATATATATTTATATATACTTCCTCCTAAATGACCAGAAACAATCCAGAGTGAGTTACTCCAAAGTCTTAAGGTCTTGGCAACGTTGCTAAGGTAGCTAGCACCATATAAAAACTTCAAAGCAACTCGTAGAGATAGATTTAACTAAGAAGCACCATTGTCACTGGAGACATCTCATTACCAATTCAAGGAAGGGTCTCACCTAGACATAAACATATTTAGCATTAGCTGTAGCAGTATACTATTACGAATTTTAGGTCAGAAGATATGCACTTATGTGTGTATGCGCGAGAGCATGGACTGCTAGACGAATGTTTATCACACTTTTATTTCCTTTATTGTTTCTGCTCTATTTTAAGTTCCTTGAGGGCCAGTGCCATATCTGTTATATCTATTAAAAAGACCAACCAGCCTATGTTCGATACAGGATACAGGATGCTTGGGGCTGGTACACGGGGATGACCCAGAGAGAGGAAATGGGGTGGGATGTGGGAGGAGGATTCAGGATTGGGGGCTCATATACACCCATGGTGGATTCATGTCAATGTATGGCAAAACCAATACGGTATTGTAAAGTAAAATAAAGTAAAAATAAAATTTTAAAAATAAAATAAAATAGAAAAAATAAAATAAAAAGACCAACACTTATTTACTGCCTGCTAAGGATCTATATATACAATAACGTAGTTTAACACAAAGAAGAAACACAAAGAAGGCGATTAGGCTTGAGTGAAAGCTTTACAGCAGCCAGGAATCTGGGAACGTGCTATCTCTCTTCTCTACCATCCCAGGGTGTGACTTCCATAAGATCACCTCACGGTTCAGGATGGTACCTGGGACTGAAGCTACCATGTTTATACTTGAGGTTGAAGGAGAATGGAAGGAAAGAAAGGGATATAACTCTAGACTGGGTCTGAAACATTAATGATCCTTTCCAGAAGCTAGAGAGAACACTTAGGCTAACCTCTCATTGGTGAGAACTTAGTCACAAGAAGACTGAGAATCACAAATATTTATGGAGACAGTGTCCTCACCTAAAAACTGGGAGTCTGTTCTTTCCTTAAAGAACACTTAATGTACAACTGATACAGCTGTCATCTCCATGTTACAGAAGCAGACATTAAGGCTCACTCTGGTCAAATAATTGTGCGCAATCAGAAAATATTATAGCTAGTGACCTACTCATCCCAAAGCTCGGACTCTTCATGATGTAGCTTTGCCATCAGCGTTACCTCGCAGATGGCTGCCAGGTAACAGGCATCAATCCAGGATCCTGCAGGGAGCAGCAAACGGGCACCCTGGAGCAGCGGCAGTAAAATGGTGAAGAACGTGCTTCTCCAGTTTTAACATACTCGTGACTCCTCTGTGCATCTAGTTAAGGTGAAGATTCTGACTCAGTAGAAATGGGGCGGATCTGAGAACCTAAATCTCTAACAAGCTTGCAGGGAACAGCTACGCCACTGGTCCACAGATCACTCTTTGTGAAGCGCGCCTTCCAATAAGATAGCCACTTCACACGTGTGGCTATTGGGTACTTTACAGGTAGCTTTCCTGAATGGAGATGTGGTGTGCAGTAAGTATAAAGCACATGGATTTCAAAGATTTAATAAGAAGAAAAATTAAAAATATCTCATCCATATTTTATATAGATGTCATGTTGAAATTACAGTGTGTTTTGGTTATACTGGATTAAGTAAGATATACTATGGTAAATTAAATTAGTTTTACCTATTTCTTTCTAATTTTAAAATAGAAAATGCAAGATTGCATATATGGCTCACTTTATATTCTTACTGGACAATACTGGTCGAGATGCTTCATGTTCCTGCTAAGTTGCTTCAGTCCTGTCTGACTCTTTGCAACGCTATGGACTATAGCCTGCCAGGTTTTTCTGTCCATGGGATTCTCCAGGTAAGAATACTGGAGTGGCCACTTGCTGTGGCCTCCTTCAGGGTATCTTCCTGACACAGGGATTGAACCTGTTTCTCTTAAATCTAGCTGCATTGGCAGGTGGGTTCTTTACCACTAGCGCCACCTGGGAAGCCCTAGTTCAAGCCCTGAATCGTCGCTTAGTAGCAAAAAGACTACAGGTAAATTAACTTGACTAAGTTCAGTTTTCCCTGGTAAAGTGAGGGTAATAAAAGTGTTCACTTCCTAGGGCTGCTGGGATGATTAAATAAGAGAAAGAAAATGAAGTTACCACTTAACACATGGTAACTCTTTGAAGCCAAGCTATGGTGTTGAGATTTCAACAAGGACCACTAGACAAAAACCATTTGATGCCTCATATTTTAAAAATATGCCAGGCATACTCATCAGGCACTTTAATAATTTTGTTGCCTACTAATTTAAAAGGGATGTTGGTCTTATGCATCACATAAATCAGGTCCTTCTTGTAATTTTCTAAATCAATAAAACTGATGAAGTTCCCAGTGACCCCAAACACAGGAAGTCAGGTTCAGTCATTGGTGTCAGATAGAGTTACTGAACCCACACTTGCAGGTCAGCTGCTTCATGTCAGCTCTGCTTGCACAGAACTACATTTTACTGCAGGTCCCCAAACAATTTATACACACAAAAACTCTCTCCTGAGCTCCGTGCTTTCACAGGTCCGCCTCTTCCCAGAACACACCAGGTCAGGTAAGTTCTCCAGAAGTCCATTCACTGAGTGGGCAATTTGCCTAAAGCCAATTAGTGAAAAGCCAATTCACCAAAAAGCCGATTCATCACATTTGCTTATACCATTCAACTGTTTCGTTGGGGTTCATGGGTTTGATCGTGTCCTCCTTACAGTGTTTTAAGGAACATTTAATGTATCCCTGCCACAGTCCCCACTGTTCCAACTGAAGCCAAAGAACAAGAGAGGAAGAGGCTGAAGAAAGAGCAGACAAAGGAAACTTGAGAGGGGGAAGCTGGGGAGCGGGGCAGCAGTGGCGGAGCAGAGAGACTCCACAGAGGGTGAGAGGTGTATAGTGACAAACCTATTGCATGATCTCAGGGAGCAGTCTTATCAATGTATTTTTCAAGATAATTATCAGTCACACAAGTGTCAATGGCAACAGTTCCTGATATTCAAGAAAGTGGGCTTCCCAGGTGGCGCTAGTGGTAAAGAACCTGCCTGCCAGTGCAGGAGACACAAGAGATGCAGGTTTGATCCCTGGGTTGGGAAGATCCCCTGGAGGAGGGCATGGCAGCACACTCCAGTATTCTTGCCTGGAGAATCCCATGGACAGAGGAGCCTGGCGGGCTGCAGTCCATGGGGTCACAAAGAGTCGGACACAACTGAAGAGAGAGCGCTCACACACTCATTGAAGAAGGTACTCCAGAAGGTATATTTATTGACTATGTAAAGAATCCTTAACAGTAAAATCTCCTAATGCATAATGATCCTTTTTTAAAAAAAAAAGTATGGTTGGTTTTCAACGTTGTGTTGGTTCTGCTATACGTATGCATCTATCTCCTGTTTTCGGATTTCCCTCTCAATAGGTCCCCACAGGGCACTGGGTAGTTCCCTGTGCTGTGCAGTCGGGTAGCTATTTTATGAGGTGAAAGTGAAAGTGTTAGTCACTCAGTCGTGTCCAACTCTTTGCACCCCCATGGACAGGAGACCGCCAGACTCCTCTCCTTGGAATTCTCCAGGCAAGAATACTGGAGTGGGTAGTCATTCCCTTCTCCAGGGGATCTTCCTGACCCAGGGACCCAATAGTATCCATAGTGTACAGATGTCAATTCCAGTCTGCCAATTCACCCCACCCTTCTTTCCCTCTTGGTGTCCATACATTTGTTTGCTACATCTGTGTCTCTATTCCTGCCCTGCAAATAGGTTCATCTGTACCATTTTTTTAGATTCCATATATATGTGTTAATTACGATATTTGTTTTCCTCTTTCTGACCTACTTCACTCTGTATGAGTCTCCAGGTTCAGCCATGGGTCTGCAAATGGCACAGTTTTGTTCCTTTTAGGGTAATAATATATTCTTATACTCAATTACTTATACTCACTTGCCTTTGGCAAAGTGGTCATTCACTAAATCAGCTTCTAGAATATATTTATTCTAGAATATATACAACTGAATCGTGCTATAGAACTGAAAATTACACAATATTGTAAATCAACTATAGAATGTCATTAAAAACTATCAATGTCATTAAAAACATTTTTAAAGAACTAATCTAAAACAATCAATTAATTAATCAATCAGCTTCTAGGGGCTGGCCTGCTTGGAGATATGCAAAGAAAGTTGATGATGGCTGAGTTAAGAGGGAGGTGCAAAAAACTGGAGAGGTTGCATATTATGGTTTCTACTTTTGTAAGAAAAAGGCTTAGACAAACAATGATCAAAGATTATATACAATCTTTTACTTTACAAGCCCTGGCTATTGTGCAGGCTCTAAAGCCGTGTCAACAAATGTTTGTGCCCAAGCCCTGTGCCCCTCCTCACCTATCCCCCATTCTCAGCCAGTTTGTCCCTCCTTGCTTAAGTGTATGTGAGTAGAACCAGCTGAGACATTCTGAGGTCAGTGCACTTTTTGGTGTGTGAATAACAGGAAATCTAATTGCCAACCTGAGTCTCCCAACTATATTACCACATATGAGTGAACACAGCTGTTCTTCCCCAAAAATAAATTGTAAAAGAAATATACCACCATCTTAATAAGAGGGCGTGATGCAAAGACCGGGAAGACAAGCCTAGACACAGACGAAGGTCTTAGAGCAATTAAAGACTGTGTCAGGGACGAAGGCTGCTGAGTGAGCTGAAAGGAATTATGATGCCCTCCTGAGATCATGGGTGCCTTTCTCCCCTGATCCACCTGTGTGGTCCTGGAGTCAGCTATATTCATCTCATGAGATGGGAAGCTTAGATTGCCATGAAAGTGAAGTCGCTCAGTTGTGCCCGACTCTTTGCGACCCCATGGACAGTGAATGGCCTGCACCAAGCTCCTCCATCCATGGGATTTTCCAGGCAAGAGTACTGGAGTGGGTTGCCATTTCCTTCTCCAGGGAATCCTCCCGACCCAAGGATCAAACCCAGGTTTCCCGCGTTGTAGACAGAAGCTTTACCATCTGAGCCACCAGGAACATAACCTGATGCATTTAAAATTTCCATCTTAGATTTGACCATTTCTCCTTGTCATCTTGTTTGCACAGCATAGTTTCTAAATATAATTTGACATGGAACAATGGGTTGGTTACAAATTGGGAAAGGAGATACATCAAGGCTGTATATTGTCCCCCTGCTTATTTAACTTATATGCACAATACATCATGTGAAATGCCAGGCTGGATGAAGCACAAGCTGGAATCCAGATTGCCAGGAGAAATAGCAATAACCTCATATATGCAGATGACACCACCCTTATGGCAGAAAGTGAAGAGGAACTAAAAAGCCTCTTGATGAAAGTGAAAGTGGAGAGTGAAAAAGTTGGCTTAAAGCTCAACATTCAGAAAACAAAGATCATGGCATCCGGTCCCATCACTTCATGGGAAATAGATGGGGAAACAGTGGAAACAGTGTCAGACTTTATTTTTTTGGGCTCCAAAATCACTGCAGATGGTGACTGCAGCCATGAAATTAAAACACGCTTACTCCTTGGAAGAAAGGCTATGACAAACCTAGACAGCATATTAAAAAGCAGAGACATTACTTTGCCGACTAAAGGTCCATCTAGTCAAAGCTAAGGTTTTTCCAGTAATCATATATGTATGTGAGAGTTGGACCACAAAAAAAAGCTGAGCACTGAAGAATTGATGCTTTTGAACTGTGGTGTTAGAGAAGACTCTTTGGACTGCAAGGAGATCCAACCAGTCCATCCTAAAGGAAATAAGTTCTGAATATTCACTAATGCTGAAGCTGAAGCTCCACTCATTTGGCCACCTGATGTGAAGAGCTGACTCAATGGAAAAGACCCTGATGCTGGAGGGTTGAATGCTGAGAGAGTAAAGGCAAGAAGAGAAGGGGACGACAGGGGATGAGATGGTTGGATGGCATCACCGACTCAATGGACATGAGTTTGAGCAAGCTCCGGGAGTTGGTGATGGAAGGGAAGCCTGATGTGCTGCAGTCCATGGGGTCTCAAAGAGCCAGACACAACTGAGAGACTAAATTGATAATTTGACTTCTGTGAGTTACGAGTATCTGAGTCTCTTAACATCTCTTTCTATAAATTCTGCTTTATAATCATTCTTAGGATAATCATAGTTATCATTTTCACTCCATCTTGCCTGCTATGCGTGTTTGTATGTATACATCATACCCTTAGATCTTTATAATGTGTTATGAGCAAGATATTTGGATTCTCATTTATAGAGGAAACAGTAAAAGCGTTAGTCTCTCAGCCATGTCTGACTCTTTGAGATCCCATGGGCTGTAGTCTGCCAGGCTCCTCTGTCAATAAAATTCCCCAGGCAAGAATGTTGGAGTGGGTAACCATTCCCTTCTCCAGGGGACCTTCCCAAACCAGAGATCGAACCTGGGTTTCCTGCACTGCAGGCAGACTCTTTACCATCTGAGCCACCAGGGAAGCCCACGGAGGAAATAACCAGATCCCAAATATACAAGGAGTATGCTCAGCTCAGGAGACCTCCGCTGGACAAAACCCGAAGAATATCTTTGACTCCAAAATCTGTGGTGCTCAACCCCTGCATGCTAGCATTTTCTATGTCGAAGAGTCATGTCAGTCTTGGGAAGTGACAAGACCAGGTATCTGAACCAGATTCTAAATTATGGAAAATCCACACTTTTCCAGGCAATCTTTCCTGGGCGTGATGGAATAATGTTCATATCTGCATCAGCTGTTTGCAACTACCTGTTTTTCTTATGATTTGAAAGTCAAATTATTGGGTAATAATAACACTACACGTGTGCTTAATATTTTTCTCATATATATAAGTATATATTTTTAGATTACTGTAGTAGAAAAAAGACATTGTTTTTTGTTCAAAGAATACCTAGTAACATCTCACAGAGTAAGAGCACTTTTATTTAAACACATGAGATATCCAAATTAAGTGACCTAGACTCAGGCTCCCCTGAGATGAATTCTTTGGGTTAGGAGCAGCTTTTGGCTGAGACAAGGCAGTACACCCCGCTCACCACCAAAAATATAATAATGGCAAAACCTGGCTAACGCAGGAGTCCAGCCAGTAATGAAAACCAGACATTCTAGAGCTGCTGGACATCAAGACGAAAGTCAAAGGCTAAAACAAAACTGTACTAAGGTCAATGGAGAAATAGTCCTGTGATGAACACACTGGAACAACTTGAAAAATTCTCACTCGTAAAAGCGTCCTTCTTTTCCTTTCTAATATAAATCTCCATCTCTCACAGTTTGTGAAACATCGAGCCAATACTTGGATTCCTTGGATGAGAACAGTTTAGAAGGTAGTGAGGGCAGATGAAGGGCTTTCCGCTTTCTCAGTGGAGAGAGAGTAGGAGGTTTGATGGCGGGAACCTTGATAGGTACATATGATAATTCTCAGAATATTGAGTTTATCAGAACATCCTGTTCTTTGGTAAAATAAGGCCTTCCTGACACTATTATTCCTGACCTTGGGAAAACATTTATGAGTGTGTGTACAAAAGGATGTGTTTTTGTGTTTGCATCTGTGAAATGAGAACAGTGAATGATGCTCGGAAAGGGCTGGAACACAATTCACTGGTTGGGATGCTTCCAGGATTTCAAAAGGCTCAAGCTGGCATTCGAAGAGAACATGAGAATTTACCTTCACACCACTTAAGTCTTAACAAAAGAAGAATGACAATTAATATAGGGAAAAGGAGCTTTTTTCAGAACACAGGAAACTGAGTCAGAGAAAAATCCAGGCCTTGGATTCCAAGTTCCAATTTTGGCCTGAATGAGCTCAACGGGCAGTAAGAATCTATGAACAGCAAACCTTCATGAAGGGGAGGTAGGGATGGGATGAGCCAGGGCAGCCCTGTGTAATTCAACCCACAACCCCCCTGGTTCTTAAAGGTTCCAAAAAGTGACACAGTAAAAATAGAAAAGCAAAATATCCACCAAGGTGGCGGTGTTAGTCGCTCAGCCATGTCCGACCCTTTGCAACCCCACAGACTGTAGCCCACCAGGCTCATGGGATTCTCCAGGCAAGAATACTGGAGTGGATTGCCATTCCCTTCTCCAGAGGATCTTCCTGACCCAGGGATCAAAGCCGTGTCTCCTGCATTGCAGGCAGAATCTTTACCGTATGAGATACAGGGAAGTCCATATCCACCAAACAAACACAAAACAAAACCCTGTAAGGGCATGGTTCTAAACACAGCAGGATCAAACAGCCTTCAAGGCTGTCTTCAGGCAGGAAATGAAGACACAAGTCCACAAAGCAGGTAACAGGTCTGAGACCTGCAAGATCAGATCTGTAGGAGCATCAGTGAGAAGTGATCCTCACTGGATATTCACTGTGACTCTAATGGGATTCCTTGGAATTGGAAAGGGGAAGCAGAATTTTAGTGTACATCCAGGAGCACAAACCACAAGCACCTGCTGAAAATAAAGCACCTCTCTCACCTCACGCCATTCGAAGATGCTCAGGTCAATGGAAAAGTGGCACTGCTTTATCATTCTTATTCATGCTTAAATTTCTTGAAATACACTGTTTGTTTTTTGTGCTAAGCCAGTTGTGTCATTTATGACCAACTTACCCATTTGGTAAGTAGAGTGACTTCCATTTGTTGGTGGTATGTGAGGGTTTCTGGCTTCTCTTCCCTACTGTCATGACTAGGTTGCAATGAAAACCAGTCTACAGCCAAGTGTTTTGGCACAAACAAACATTTATTACCAAGCAGTTATGACAACAGAGAAGGCAATGGCAATCCACTCCAGTACCCTTGCCTGGAATATCCAATGGACGGAGGAGTCTTGTGGGCTGCAGTCCATGGGGACGCGTAGAGTCAGACACAACTGAGCGACTTCACTTTGATTTTTCACTTTCACGCATTGGAGAAGGAAATGGCAACCCACTCCAGTGTTCTTGCCTAGATAATCCCAGGGACGGCGGAGCCTGGTGGGCTGCCGTCTATGGGGTCGCACAGAGTCGGACACGACTGAAGCGAATTAGCAGTAGCAGTTATGACAACTGTTTGTAAACTAGCCAGTCAACTAAAGAAGGGCCAGCTCTCAATGCTCCGACAGTAACTCCAGGAAAGGTCCACACAGGACCAAGTCAACGAGGTTCTACTGGCAGTAAGGAGGCTGCAAAGAACCCTAGGAATCTGTAGCTGTACATGGACCATTGTATTTCCTGTCTGTTTGCTTTCTATTTACTTTTACCTATATAACACCTGCCTATATTTATAAGTAATGCTCAAAATTCTCCAAGCCAGGCTTCAGCAATACATGAACCATGAAATTCCAAGTGTTCAAGCTGGTTTTAGAAAAGGCAGAGAAACCAGAGATCAAGTTGCCATCATCCACTGCTGCTGCTGCTGCTAAATCGCTTCAGTCGTGTCCAACTCTGTGCGACCCCATAGACAGCAGCCCACTAGGCTCTGCGGTCCCTGGGATTCTCCAGGCAAGAACACTGGAGTGGGTTGCCATTTCCTTCTCCAAAGCATGAAAGTGAAAAGTGAAAGTGAAGTCACTGAGTCATGTCCAACTCTCAGAGACCCCATGGACTGCAGCCCATCAGGCTCCTCCATCCAACATCCACTGGATCAATGAAAAAGCAACAGAGTTCCAGAAAAACATCTATTTCTGTTTTATTGACTATGGACTGTGGAAAATTCTGAAAGAGATGGGTATACCAGACCACCTGACCTGCCTCTTGAGAAACCTATATGCAGGTCAGGAAGCAACAGTTAGAACCGGACATGGAACAACAGACTGGTTCCAAATAGGAAAAGGAGTCCGTCAAGGCTGTATATTGTCACACTGCTTATTTAACTTATATGCAGAGTACATCATGAGAAACGCTGGGCTGGATGAAGCACAAGGTGGAATCAAGATTGCCGGGAGAAATATCAATAACCTCAGATATGAAGATGACATCACCCTTATGGCAGAAAGTGAAGAGGAGCTAAAAAGCCTCTTGATGAAAGTGAAAGAGGAGAGCGAAAAAGTTGGCTTAAAGCTCAACATTCAGAAGACGAAGATCATGGCATCTGGTCCCATCACTTCATGGGAAATAGATGGGGAAACAGTGGAAACAGTGTATTCTGAAGGAGATCAACCCTGGGATTTCTTTGGAAGGAATGATGCTAAAGCTGAAACTCCAGTACTTTGGCCACCTCATGCGAAGAGTTGACTCATTGGAAAAGACTCTGATGCTGGGAGGGATTGGGGGCAGGAGGAAAAGGGGACAATAGAGGATGAGATGGCTGGATGGCATCACCGACTCGGTGGATGTAAGTTTGAGTGAACTCCGGGAGTTGGTGATGGACAGGGAGGCCTGGCGTGCTGCGATTCATGGGGTCGCAAAGAGTCGGACATGACTGAGCGACTGAACTGAATTGAATATTTATAAATATAGATAGATGATAGATACGTGTGTGTGTGTGTGTATTTGCTATTATCTGAATATTTGTGTCTCCACAAAACTCAGAACCCCCAAAGGTGGGTTTAGGTCACTGTAACAAAATACCACATACTAGGCAGCATGTAAACAACAGAAATTTATTGTTTACAGTCCTGGAGGCCAGGAATCTGAGAGCAGGGGGCCAGCTTGGTCAGGTGAGGGCCCTTTATCCAGGTCACAGACTGTCTGAATCCTCGATGGTGGGAGAGGTTAGGGTACCCTGTGAGGTCTCTTGAGCATTAATCCCATTCATAAGGGCTTCATCCTCATGACTTAACCGTTTCTCAAAGGTCTCACCTACTGATACCATCACCTTTGGGAGGCAGGAATTTTGTGGGGACATAAATATTCATATCATAGCAAATACATACGTACACACACACACACTCACATAATGGGCTTTCCCTGTTGCTCAGAAGGTAAGGAATCCACCTGTACTGCAGGAGACGTGGATTCAATCCCTGGGTTGGGAGGATCCCCTAGAGAAGGGAATGGCAACCCACTCCAGTATTCTTGCCTGGAGAATCCCATGGACAGAGGAGCCTGGTGGGCTACAGTCCATGAGGTTGCAAAGAGTCAGACACGACAGAGTGACTAACACGCACACATACAATATATCATATAATCCGAATGAACACTTGAATGTTTTTAACTATATATAATTATATCTGGATAAAAAATTACAAACAACATATCTAGTAAAGTCTCTGGAGAGCTTAGAAGTTACCATTTTATTAAGGAAGAAAATGCACATTTGGTATCTTGAAAGTAATACAGTAATTCCTCTCCATTAATAAGCAGTTCCAAAGTGCCAGGCACTACGCTAGGGATTTGCTTTAGGTAATAATTCAGTAATTCTCTCAGCAACTTTTTGACGCTGGAATGGTCATCATTCCCATTTTTTAAGGGGTGAGACGGGTACCAGAAGGGTGCACATTCCGCCCAATGTCAGCCTGGCTGCAATTTCTTAGACTTTGGGGCCATTATCAGAGTTCTGCATGACAACTATCTTACCAAAAGCAAGAGGAAGGTGAGGGAAAGTTAGCTGAGGGAAGGTTATTAGAAAGTCAACCAAGAGAAGAAAAAAAGGGCCAAGACAGAAAAGAATGGTATTGATTTCCTGAGCTAGAGCCTTACAAAATCCTTTCTCCTCCACGAAGAGGAAAAATTTAATTGCTGTCAAACCAAGCTAAAATTATGAAACAGACCCTTTTTTTCCTTGCATTCTAATAACTTCTTATGCCAATTTCAGATTGCTAGAGCATTTTTAAAAATTATTATTTACAAGGAAGTTAATTCTGATAGGAGATGAGTTTCTATTCTTAAGGTTGTAGGTCACTTGTAATGTCTTCAGCTAATTGGGTCACCATTATTTCACTCTGCTCATTTAAAATTCCAGTTTTACTTTTTCCCAAGATGTTTTAATAACAACAAAAAAAAATCTAAAATCCCTAGTTAGTCTTATAATTCCGTTCATAAAAATAAACTCAAGGAAGATTCACTTTTTTTCTCACAAAGTGGGACAATTTTTTAAAGATAGAACACAGGAAGATATCCAAATAAAGGAAGAATCTCACCATTTTTTAAGTCTCGTTTCATATTTACTAAACTGGCTTCATTTTGAATGACACAAGAAACTAAACATTGTTTAGACCAGGCTTGGCACCTTCAGTCCTGTGTAAGCCTGTGGCAATATTAGCTATATAACTTGGTCCCAAACTACTCCAGAAAGAAATTATAACTAGGATATCGTGTGTGCACGCTCAGTCTCTCAGTCATGTCCAACTATTTGTTACGGCATGTGCTGTAACCCACCAATCTCCTCTGTCCATAGGATTTCCCAGGCAAGAATACTGGAGTGGGTTGCCATGCCCTCGTCCGAGGGATCTTCCTGACCCAGGAATCGAACCCGCGTCTCCAGCATTGGCAGGTGGATTCTTTACCACTGAGCCATCTGGGAAGCCCAGCTAGGATAGTATAGTGGTGCACACATTTGTCATGGCTTTAAAGAGACATTTTCACAGGTTCTGAATGTTCTGGCAAGGCTGCAGTAAGGCTGATTGTCCTTCTCTGCCTTTCTCCGCCTCCCCAGTCCCTGTCGTGTCCATACAAATCAAGTGTTCACACATCCCCCTATACATATGAACTGAACTGCACGTCCACAGGGACAGCTGAGCAGTATAAGAAGCTCTGCCGGCCCGCTTTGTGTGCTGTGCTGAACGGACAATTTATTCCTGCAGGTGGCTGCTTGTAAATGCAATTAGGCCCTGCTCTCCCTGGGAAGGATCAAGTGCACCACATGAGCTGGTCCAAGATGGTATTAATACTAGTAATTTTCCACCTGCAAAAAAGTGGGAAGCTTATGCCAAAAGAAGTGAGATGTATGGCCAGGTGCCTGGGCCATGCGGCCAATGCTATTTCGTGCAGAGAAGTATTCACGCCTCAGTCCATGATATTTCGATGGAGGTGGATCATCCTGGGCCCGTTAACAAAGCTTTTTCTCAACAGCCAGAAAAACCTCTGTTCCTCCTTGCGTGGTCCTGCCAAAGAAACATCTTTGCAGTTTAGTGGAAGGAACATGGGCTTCAGAGTGAGACCTGCACTCTCATCATAGCTTGAAGGTGTTAGCCCACCAATGAGTAGCAAGTCAGGATTTCAACATGGATTGCTTGAAGCTAGCCCCATCTGTTCTTTCTTTAAAATATATATGTATCCTTATTGTCTTTCCTCCATTCTTTCAAGTTTCTTGTTCCAGAATTTCTGTGAGGCATATTTTGGATCTTCCCAGTCCACCCACCTTGTCTTTTTTAATTTTTTTGGCTGTGCTGGGTCTTCACTGTGGTGCCCAAGCTTTTCTAGTTTTGGTATGTGAGGTTAGTTGCCCCCATGGCTTGGATGATCTTAGTTCCCCAACCAGGGTTTGAACCTGAGTCCCTGCCTTGGAAGGTGGGTTCTAACCACTGACCTGCCAGGCAAGTCCCCACGCTTTCTATTTGAATGTTAACTCAGGATCCAGGACCCACAATGAGATGAGTGAACATCATATCCCAGGAAACTAGTAACTGAGGCCTTGGCCAATTTCAATTAACCTTTTAGAAAATACAGGTTTAAAAAGACGGGTTATGTTATTTTGGACTAACATCTTAGAAGACCTTTCTGGGATTAGGATGTAGCCTGAAGCTTCATTCTCAGGTGCTACATTATTCTCAGCTATCTAGAGACTTGTGACTTGTGGAAGTTGATGCTTTCACAAGACACAGCTGGAAAATCAAAACTGGACTACAAACCATTGAAAGGTTAACCTCAGATGATTCCTAATGTGAATCAGATAAATAAAAAATCAGGTGGCTTTGAGCTATAAGAGCTTAAAGCATCATAGCCAGAGGGGAGGAAGGGGTGATGATGAGGTGCCCCAAAGGAGGACAGACAATAAAGGGAACCACTTGAGTCCTCACCCAAGAGACATGAATGTCCTGGAGGACAAATGAGAAGCCTACAGATCGGCCAGAGCAAATTTCAGATATATCTACAGTAGAACAGGAGGCATTACATGCTTTGTTAAGGCAGGAGGGGAGCATATTTAAGAGTTCAGTCTCTTCACAGTGACACTATTTACAGTAGCCAAGTCATGGAAGCCACCTACGAAACAGATTAATGAGTAAAGATGTGGTCCACATATGCAACGAAATACTACTCGGCTGTAAAAAGGATGAGATCTTATGTTTGCAGGACCATGGGTGGAATTAGAGGGCATTATGGGGTCACTGGAGAAGGCAATGGCACCCCACTCCAGTACTCTTGCCTGGCAAATCCCATGGACAGAGGAGCCTGGTGGGTTGCAGTCCACAGGGTCGCTAGGAGTTGCACACGACTGAGAGACTTCACTTTCAATTTTCACTTTCATGCATTGGAGAAGGAAATGGCAGCCCACTCCAGTGCTCTTGCCTGGAGAATCCCAGGGACGGGGGAGCCTGGTGGGCTGCGGTCTCTGGGGTCGCACAGAGTCGGACACGACTGAAGCAACTTAGCAGCAGCAGCATGCTAAATGAGACAAGTCAGAGAAAGACAAAGACTGTATGATATCACTTACACGTAGAATCTAAAAACTACAAGGAACTAATACATATAACAGAAAAGAAGCAGACTCACAGATACAGAGAACAAACCAGTGGTTACGAGTGGGGAGAAGGAAGCGGGTGAAGAGCAACATAGGAGCGGGCTCTGGGAGGTACAAACGCTTGGCTGTAAGACAGACTTAAGGATGTACTTTACGACACGGGGAATGTAGCCAATATTTTGTCATAACAGCAAATGGAAAGCAACCTTTAAGAATTGTATGAAAATATCTTTTTAGAAAAGAGTTCAGTCTTCAGAATTAGCCAGCATTTTAATCCTTATTGCATCACCTACTGAACATGACTTTTGCAAATATCTGATCCCTTAAAGCTTCAAATGGACATATTAAAGGTATCTCCTTTGCAGTTTGGTTGTGAAGGTTAAATGGGAAAATCTATGCAAAGCAGCTGGAAGATAGTAGGTGTTCACTTAGCTCTGCATATTAAATCTTGGGCATCACTATCATCCACGCTCTGATCTACATAACCTGGCTTACAAATACACCCCCAAAGCAGTGTTCTAACCTGTTCCAATCTAAGAAAAAGATGATGAAACACCTATAAAAAAGGAAACGAGAGCTCTAAGCCCAGCCAATGCCAGTATGTGTTTCTCTAAACAAGTTTATTCACCTCTTATCTTCTTTCTACTTATTCTCAAGGCTCATCTCAACTCCACTTGACCTCAATAAAGCTCCAATTTCCCAAAATAGAGAATTAATTCCTCCTTGCTTTAAATTCCCAAAATTCATTGTATGACTCACTTGCTGCCATTAGTTATTTCTGTTTGGTACCCTGGTTAATTGCATGACCCTCTCACTAGCTAACTTAGCACATTCTTGAGAACTCATTGCCGATTCCAAATAGAGCTTCTTGCTTTCAGCTTAGCAAACAATTGTATTATTGCCTATTTAATTAACATTGAGAGCAGAAAATATTTTCATGGACTATAAGACACTGAACACACAAACTAATTGTGGTTCACCAACTTTGTCTCAAAAGTAAAAATGTACACATAGGGACTTCCCTGGCAGTCCAGTGGTTAAGATTTTGCCTTCTAATGCAAGGGGCACAGGTTTGATTCCTGGTCAGAGAGCTAAGATCCCACATGCCTCGCAGCCAGAAAACCAAAACATAAAACAGAAGGAATATTGTAACAAATTCAATGAAGACTTTAAAAATGGTCCACATAAAAAGAAATCCTTAAAAAAATGTACACATAGCCTCACTATACAGTGGAATTTTTGGAAAGAAACAATACATGATTCTAATCAGTGAAAGACCCAGAGCAATCTCCACCCTCTCCACCATTTGGCAGCCTTCATGAGCCTCACAGAAAAGATCAAGGAAGGAAGAGAGACCCATAGTCCCACATATACGGCTGTACTGTTGAGAGGAAATGCCTACAGCTCTTTGTTATAATGAAAGGGAAAATGGGAAGCCACCTAAAAGCCCGAAAAAGACAGCTGAAATAGAGTTCAAGACAAATTTCCTTACTATATATATATATATATATATAACTTACTATATATATATATATATAACTTACTATATATATATATATAACTTACTATATATATATATGTAACTTACTTATATATATATATGTAACTTATATATATGTAACTTACTTATATATATATATATAACTTCTTTCTCATAAATGTATATAACTTACATATATATAAGTTACATATATATATATATAAGTAAGTTACATATATATATATAGTAAGTTATATATATATAAGTAACATATATATATATGTAACTTACTTATATATATATATATGTAATCACTGCAGATGGTGACTGCAGCCATGAAATTAGAAGACGCTTACTCCTTGGAAGAAAAGTTATGTCCAACCTAGATAGCATTTTCAAAAGCAGAGACATTACTTTGCCGACTAAGGTCCGTCTAGGCAAGGCT
>SJYT01036843.1:167217-202523 GCA_006410635.1 Cephalophus harveyi | reverse complement strand
AAACTCCAGTACTTTGGCCACCTCATGCGAAGAGTTGACTCATTGGAAAAGACTCTGATGCTGGGAGGGATTGGGGGCAGGAGGAGAAGGGGACGACCGAGGATGAGATGGCTGGATGGCATCACTGACTCGATGGATGTGAGTCTGAGTGAACTCCGAGAGATGGTGATGAACAGGGAGGCCTGGCGTGCTGCGATTCATGGGGTCGCAAAGAGTCGGACACGACTGAGCGACTGAACTGAACTGAACTGAACTGAACTGATATATATAAAACTTCTTTCTCATAAATGTCATTGCCACAAACTAGTGGACTTGAGCCTAGGATGCCTTCATACAAGTAATTCCTGTGCAGAGATAATTGCTAATTAAACTGCATTTAACTGCCCATTAAAGTTTATCATCAAAACCCTGCACACCTAAACCAATACCAACACATTCCCAGGCTGTTTAAAACAATTGGTCTCCAGCATTGCAAGCAGATTCTGTACCATTTGAGGCACCTGGGAAGCCCCCAACATAGGGGAAGTTCTTGGAAAATTGTTCAAATTCTGTCTCTCTCTTTCACTCACTCACACACACACACACACGCATACACACATATACACACTATTTTGAGGGCACAGAATGATTCAAAATGTACCACTCATTTTGAATAAAAATAGCCCTTTTTCCTGCTATGTAAGAGGAATTTAGACGGTTTTTTAAGTCAGGGTTTGGGTGCAGAAAGGCTTTCCTTTTTAGTCTCAAGAAACACAATAATCCATTTCTAGAGAGAGAAATGTGTTTTCCCCAAATACATTGCACAGAAAAGATAAGACGACTTCTCCCCAGAGGGATGGGAAGAACAAACAGTGCTGTCAGCACGGGAAGGGCTGCTGCAGAGGTGCCCACCTCCCCCTGCCACCCTGATTAGAGAGAGCCAGGAAGCAGACTGTTTACTTGGGAACCACCATGAGAACCGCCGTGCTGCAGCCCTAACCCGGGGGGGCAGGGAGAAACGACCTCATCTGGCATCTGGGATTCCGGCATGGCGTGCTTCTCCATCTCCTGAAGCATGGCCTGCCCCTGAATCTGAGCCTGCAGTACCAAGGTATCAGCCGTCACATCTGTCCTGTCCAAGACACAATGGGGATGTGGGCCAGAGGTATCTGACAAGGATCTAGCACAGGAAGGAAAATCACAAAACCCTTAATTCAGACAGTTGCTGCTGTTCAGTGGCCAAAGTGTGTCTGACTCTTTGTGACCCCATGGACAGGCTTCCCTGTCCCTCACCATCTCCCAGAGCTTGCTCAAACTCATGTCCATTGAATCGGTGATGCCATCCAATCATCTCATCCTCTGTTGCTTCCTTCCCCTCCTGCCCTCAATCTTTCCCAGCATCAGGGTCTTTTCCAGTGAGTCAGCTCTTCACATCAGGTGGCCAAAGGATTGGAGCTTCAGCATCAGTCCTTCCAGTGACTATTTAGGGTTGATGTCCTTTAGGATTGACTAGTTTGATCTCCTTGCAGTCAGACTGTCTCTAGGGAAAACGAGGTTGAATTGATCATCTCTGTGGCAGGTTGGAGCCATGTCAATTTAGCTGAGCAGGAACTGTATTTATCAGAATTCCATCCATTGAATAATTCCAGCTTAGCCTGGGTCACAAGAAACATAAACAGTGGGATTTGGAAGTCAGGCATAAATCATATTCTTCTCAAACACTGAAGGTCAGTGTGGGCATCCGGGCAGGCACCACACCCCATCGTAACTCAGCTGGGTGACGGCTGCTCTGGCCTCACCTGGTGGATGTGGGCGAAGCCAGGCGCTCTGCCCCTCCTCTGCCCCTGGTGCCCCCCTTCAGGTCCCAGCTCCCAGGCCAGGTGCGGGCCCCGTGACCCCACGAAGCAGCACTTTCTCCTGCAGGCCACGCACATGGCTGAAGCTGAAAGCTTCCAGTCCTGGATCCACTTGTCTCTTTTCTCTCCCACCTCACATCTATCTTTCTTTCTTTGATTGCTGACTCTGCTGCTGACTTCAGACTCAGTACCAGAGTTAGAAACAACATTCACATACAAACTTCTTAACCGCCCCTCTTCGTTGTGAGTAGTCAAATTTCGGTGAAAAAAAAAAGCAATTTATTCTATACCACTCTTGGACTTTCCTGGTGGCTCAGCGGTAAAGAATCTGCCTGGAATGCAAGAGATGTGGGTACGGTCCCTGGGTTGGGAAGATCTCCTGGAGAAGGGAATGGTAACCCACTCTAGTATTTTTGCCTGGAGAATCCCTTGGACAGAGGACTCTGATGCGCTACTACAGTCCACGGGGTTGCAAAAGAGTCGGACTCGACTTAGCAACTAAAAAACAATAAATACCACTTCTAGTGCTTCTGTTTCATTGGTCAAACCTCGCCTGATCCCATCTAAATTCCAGAAGACAGTCTGTCCATGTCTTTGGTGCTGGGCTGATCTGGTTATTAACCAGATGATTTGATATAGGCAAGTAAGGGCTCTTGAGATTTCTGATAAAAGTAAGTCATGAAAATATAACTGTAGAATTGAAAAATGAGACAGGAACAGATGGCAATGAACGAAACCCATTCTAAAGCAATGAAAATGACAGCTGTAAACTTTAAGAATTCTGAATTAGAGGCCATTCCAAGGAATGTATGCTCATTGTATATGTGTAGAGCCATATATCGGAGAAGGCAATGGCACCCCACTCCAGTACTCTTGCCTGGAAAACTCCGTGGACAGAGGAGCCTGGTGGGCTGCAGTCCATGGGGTCGCTAAGAGTCGGACACGACTGAGCGACTTCACTTTCACTTTTCACTCTCATGCATTGGAGAAGGAAATGGCAACCCACTCCAGTGTTCTTGCCTGGAGAATCCAAGGGATGGGAGAGCCTGGTGGGCTGCCATCTATGGGTTCGCACAGAGTCAGACACAACTGAAGTCACTTAGCTTAGCAGAGCTATATATAAATATATATACATATATAAGTGTGCATATACATATATATAAATATTATAAAAGTATAAATATATATATACAGAGAGAGAGTTAAGATAAACATATTACCCAGCAGACATCTTCATGGGACTCATTTCTGTAAGAAAATATGAATCGATAAGCTGCCAAAAGAATACTGAAATGTGAATCGTTAATCCAGGCTGGTTTGGAGAAAATAACATTGTTTTGTACGTCTGAGAAATAAAAATGATTGGTTATACAGTCTTCTATATTACTTCTTCATATTCTATTTCATTTCCAAAAGTATTTGAGGCAGCTTGTGATATATGTACACCAAAAAAATAAGTTGATGATGAAAATTGTGCAAAGGAAAACTATAAATATAAAACAGAGCAGGTTTGAAATGAATTCAGAAACATATACAAATTTAAAAGAATGCACGCAACTAATTCCTGTGCAGCTGAGTATAAGATGTATCCACAGTGTGGCCCAGAGCCCTGAAAAGCTAAGACAGTACTGGACTAAGTGAATCAAGATTTAATATCCTGTGTATGGAAACTGATAATTCAGTTTTGCTCTATACTAATCAGGTCTTTCCTACAAGGTTTATTCAATTTATGGTTCCAGGTCCTAAAAGATTTAGAGAACTGGTTCAGTTAAGACTAAGAAATAGCAGGGTAAGGGGGAATCTTGGAAATAATGTCTTGGGAAGAACAGTTAAAGGAGCTGAATGGTTTTAACCTAAAAGAAGGAAGATTTTATGAGACAGAATAATTGTGCTCAGTGTAGAGGACTCCTCAGTGGAATAGGGCAAAACTGAATGTATTACCTGGGGATAAACATAAGGTCAGAGTAAGGATAAAGAAGATAGATGTAAGCTGAATGCAGGATTCACATTTACACAGACGTAAACATGAAACCGAAGTCTTTAAGCAAGTACGATTCCTCCTTGCTGGGATGTCAGAGGAGAGGCAAACCCCAAGTGTGAGCCTGTGCACCCCACTCCAGTACTCTTGCCTGGAAAACTCCGTGGACAGAGGAGCCTGGTGGGCTGCAGTCCATGGGGTCGCTAAGAGTCGGACACGACTGAGCGACTTCACTTTCACTTTTCACTCTCATGCATTGGAGAAGGAAATGGCAACCCACTCCAGTGTTCTTGCCTGGAGAATCCAAGGGATGGGAGAGCCTGGTGGGCTGCCATCTATGGGTTCGCACAGAGTCAGACACAACTGAAGTCACTTAGCTTAGCAGAGCTATATATAAATATATATACATATATAAGTGTGCATATACATATATATAAATATTATAAAAGTATAAATATATATATACAGAGAGAGAGTTAAGATAAACATATTACCCAGCAGACATCTTCATGGGACTCATTTCTGTAAGAAAATATGAATCGATAAGCTGCCAAAAGAATACTGAAATGTGAATCGTTAATCCAGGCTGGTTTGGAGAAAATAACATTGTTTTGTACGTCTGAGAAATAAAAATGATTGGTTATACAGTCTTCTATATTACTTCTTCATATTCTATTTCATTTCCAAAAGTATTTGAGGCAGCTTGTGATATATGTACACCAAAAAAATAAGTTGATGATGAAAATTGTGCAAAGGAAAACTATAAATATAAAACAGAGCAGGTTTGAAATGAATTCAGAAACATATACAAATTTAAAAGAATGCACGCAACTAATTCCTGTGCAGCTGAGTATAAGATGTATCCACAGTGTGGCCCAGAGCCCTGAAAAGCTAAGACAGTACTGGACTAAGTGAATCAAGATTTAATATCCTGTGTATGGAAACTGATAATTCAGTTTTGCTCTATACTAATCAGGTCTTTCCTACAAGGTTTATTCAATTTATGGTTCCAGGTCCTAAAAGATTTAGAGAACTGGTTCAGTTAAGACTAAGAAATAGCAGGGTAAGGGGGAATCTTGGAAATAATGTCTTGGGAAGAACAGTTAAAGGAGCTGAATGGTTTTAACCTAAAAGAAGGAAGATTTTATGAGACAGAATAATTGTGCTCAGTGTAGAGGACTCCTCAGTGGAATAGGGCAAAACTGAATGTATTACCTGGGGATAAACATAAGGTCAGAGTAAGGATAAAGAAGATAGATGTAAGCTGAATGCAGGATTCACATTTACACAGACGTAAACATGAAACCGAAGTCTTTAAGCAAGTACGATTCCTCCTTGCTGGGATGTCAGAGGAGAGGCAAACCCCAAGTGTGAGCCTGAAAAAAGACGTCAGCTGTCGCTTCCTGTCTTGACCCACACTGTAAATGCCACTCCAGCACTGGGGTACACGCTTTTCCCAAAAGCCATAGGCCAAGTGCTTGCAGTTTAAGAGACAGAGCACAGAGCAAAGCCCTGGTGGGCTTCCCTGCTGGCTCAGGGGCTAAGACTCTGAGCTCCCACTGCAGGGGGACTGGGTTCATATTCCTGGTCAGGGAATGAGATCCCACATGCCACTACTAACAGCGTGTACGCTGCAAGGAAGACCCTGCATGCCACGACCCACACCCAGCACAGCCAAACGCATACATAAGTAAAAATAAACATGTTTTTAAAAAGCATTGGCCATAGCTTGAGTGGCCTTCTCAAACTAAAAAAAAAAAAATGGAACCCTAATTGTGAACAGCTGAGAGCTTTGTTCTTTTTCCTGGGGAACTGGCAAGAGAAAAGTGGCCACACCTGAGACACATCTGTTAGTGACACCCTTCCCAGTTCTCCTCGGTCATTTTGCACACACTTTAGATGCTTCCAATGTGTGCTCCCTATGGTAGACGAGGCCAGAGGTTGGATGGCCCGTGGTGCCAGCCCACAGGCTTAACCTATGTGGCATTTAAAGTTTTAAAATAAGTTCCCAACATTTAAAATGACAGAAAATTCATACAGAATTTGAGATTGGCATTCAGGAGTCTAGAAATGTCCTAGAACATTGCTGCAATTTATCAACAGGGCGAATCTGTCTTGTGAAGCATTGTTGTTACAATGCGGCTTAAAGCATTTAGGTGCGCCCAGGGTTCACTGTAGCACTGTTGATAACAGACAAGACATGGAAGCAACTCAAATGTCCATCAGCAGAGGAATGGATAAAGAAGATGAGGTACATGTACACAGTGAAATATTACTCAGCCATTAAAAATAATGAAATAATGCCATCTGCAGCAATGTGGATGGCCCTAGAGATTTTCATACTGAGGGAAGTAAGTCAGACAGAGAAAGAGAAATATCATGTCATATCCCTCATATTCACAATCTAAAAACAAATAAACTTATTTACAAACAGACTCACAGACTTGGAGAAATAACTTACGGTTGCCAGGGGGCGGGGTGAAGAATAAGGGGAAGGGATAGTTAAGGAGTTTGGGATGGACATGTACACACTGCTACGTTTAAAGTGGATAACCACCAAGGACCTACTGAACAGCACAGAGAACTCTGCAGATGTTATGTGGCAGCCTGGATGGGAGGGGAGTTTAGGAGAGAATGGATACATGTATATGTATGGCTGAGACCCTTTGCTCTCCCTCTGAAACTATCTCAACATTGTTAATCGGCTATACTTCAATATAAAATTTAAAAAAAATTTTTTTTTAAAGAATAGAAAGATCTGGGACTCTTGAGCTCACTTTCAGTGGGCTTGGGGCTGTCAGTCCTGAAGCTGGATTCAATCTCCTTTCTTTAGATGCAGCCTGGCCCCAGCTGGCACCTTTCCTCTCTGGTTCTTGCATTTACATGGCCTGACTGGCCCCAGTTGAATACGGAATCGCTGCCATGTATTTTGAGCACACCAAATGGTAGACTTTTTAACTTTTATTTTGTTGGACTGGTAAGTTTTTAGTGTTTGTGTATCTTCACCCATGGTGGATTCATGTCAATGTATGGCAAAACCAATACGGTATTGTAAAGTAAAATAAAGTAAAAATAAAATTAAATAAATAAATAAATATATAAAAACACACAATAAGAATTAAAAAAAAAAAAGAATGTCTTAGCAGGGTTCACAGAGAACAGAGCCCGAGGCAAGGATTAAGTACTTTGTTTGGGAAATCCAAACCTAGCGCAAGAGTACAGAAAAAGGAAAGTGAGACAGGAAATCATAGGAAGCAACTTTTGGGAACTGGATAACATTTCTGGGCATTGCAAATCACTTAACAGGTGCAAACACTCAGCCAGGTGGGATGCAGCAGAAGAGTTCGTACCTGAAACTGTTACCATGGTAACTGTGTTACCTCCCTTCTACCTTTTCCTATTGGTCCAAGTTTGCATCATTGGAAATTGAGTTCTCTATGCTTCTGGACTACATGACCTTTTCCTTTGGTGGCCTTTATGATGCCAGACTCACTCCGGAAGGTATGACGTGAAGTGAAAGTCACTCAGTCATATCCAACTCTTTGTGACCCCATGGACTGTATAGCCTGCCAGACTCCTCTGTCCATGGAGATCTCCAGGCCAGAATACTGGAGTGGGTAGCCATTCCCTTCTCCAGGGGATCTTCCCAACCCAGGGATTGCACCTAGGTCTCCTGCATTGCAGACAGATTCTTTACCAGCTGATCTATAGTTCTACCCAATTCTAAACACTAGAGGCAGAGACAGAAACTTCAGGCGTGTGACCGCTGTGCAGGCTGTGGGGTGGCAGCCATGGGCGGTGGAAGAGGCGCTTGGCCCCAGCTGGTGGGACTCTGGTCTGAAAGGAATTCCAGCCATTGACAAAATGCAAGTGAATGGGGACTTCCCTGGTGGTCCTGTGGTTAAGAATCTGCCATGAAATGCAGGGGACGTGGGTTCAATCCCCGGTGAGGAACTGTATCCCACATGCCACTGGGCAACAGAGCCTGCGCACCACAATTAAAGTCCATGAGCCTCAAGGAAAGATCTTACATGATGCAACAAAGATGCTGTGTGCTGCGACTAATGTCCTATGCAGCCTAATTAATTAATTAATTTAAATGTTAAAAGCAAGTGAATGTTATTAGTATGAGGTTGAGAGGGGTCTCAATACCACCTGTTTTTTGTAGAGCTGTAAACTATAAATGACTTTACATTTTTAAACGGTTGAAAAAAATCAAAGGAAGACACACTTCCTGATGCATACAAATTATATGAAATTGCCACATCAGGTCCATAAATAAAGTTTCATGGGGACACAGCCATGCTCCTTCATTCATGTATTGTAGACATGTAAACGGCAGACACCACATGGCCTGCAAAGCATGAAATACCTACCATCAGGCCCTTCACAGAGAATGTTGGTCAACCTCTGGTCTAAGCGGTATCTTTGAGTCAAGAAGCAGAATTAAACATTCTCACCAAAATCCACGAGGACTATAATGACTCAAAACTGATGCTAAATCTGACTACAACTGACACAGCCCACCTCTGCCCTCATAATTGTGAATATAACGGTGCTCTGCAAGCGATTAGAAGAGGCTTCATGCTCAATGCCCTGTGCTCTACTTATGGAATTACCTACAAAACAACAAAATAACTTTTATGGCTTTAACCCCAGTAGCAATATAGTAATTCTTTTCTCGGATGAAAATAATCCCAGAGCATTATCCTTATACATGCAACAGGGTCAGAAAGAGAACTAATATTATTTGCCTATTATGTTTCTAATTCAAGCCACATCATTTTTGAATTTTAAAATGCTACACAGAAAAAATTTTTAAATGTGTATGCACAGAGAAACCCCAGCCCTGAGCAACCTTCTGCATGCCTCAGTGGCATGTTTACCATGGGTATCATCTGACCAAAGTTGAGGCTCTCAAAATGGGCTTCCCAGGTGGTGCTAGTGGTAAAGAACCTGCCTGCCAATGCAGAAGAAGAGACGTGGCTTCTATCCCTGGGTTAGAAAAATCCCCTGGAGGAGGGCATGGCAACCCGTTCTAGTATTCTTGCCTGGTGAACCCCATGGACAGAGGAGCCTGGCGGGCTATGGTCCATAGGGTTGCAAAGCGTTGGACACGACTGAAGCGACATAGCTCTCTAGCATAAAGGCTCGCAGTGGGCCAGGTGAGACCGTACACGCTCACACTAACGATAGGCCTGATTTTGCTGGCAGCTGGAGCTGAGAAGCAGTCTGTGGGATTGCTCTGTATTAAGAACTCTGTACAAAGAAAGATTCTAAGCATTTCGAGGAGATCTTTTATTTGGACATGAAGTTCCGTTTATTCACTCGCTCAGAAGGCATTCTCTGAGAGTCTAACAGTGCTCGGTGCGAGGTGAGATACACAGGACACAGGACTTGCCCTGACCTTGGGACCCCATCAGCTGGCGCCCCGGCCCCTGGGGCCTGGCTGCTATCCACTCTGCATTCCCTCCCAGAATAGCCTTCTCTGGGGCCTGAGCTCCCAGGGGAACAGCATCCAACTGTTCTTGGCTCCACTTCCCAGGGCCAGCCTGACTTTTCACGGCAGCTAGAGAGCATGCCAGCCCCTCCCGGCATGCATGCCTCTGAGCCAAGCGTAAGCAGTGCCTGCTTTTCCAGGAGAGGACCCAGCTCGGGGCCAGGACAGCAGGACCCGCCCTCCTCTGCACAGCAACGGTGGCACCTCTCTGCTTCTCAGCTGCCGACCTGCTCTGTGAGAACCAAGCACTCCCCTGATCTGTCTCAAAGTGGATCTTCCTTTGTTGTCTTACAAGACCTCACGATCCGAAGCTGGAATTTGAGTCCTTTCTGATATGACTGTCTAGGCTTGGGGAGGGGTCTCTGAAACATCCAAGTGATAACACTGTATATATGATAAATGCTCTGAACAGTGCCTCCTTAGAACTGTGTGTCAGCTGCTCAGTCATGTCCAGTTCTTTGCAAGTCCATGGACTGTAGCCCGCCAGGCTCCTCTGTCCATGAGATTCTCCAAGCAAGAATATTGGAATGGGTAGCCATTCCCTTCTCCAGGGGATCTTCCCAACCTAGAGTTCAAACCCAGGTCTCCTGCACTGCTGGCAGATTCTTTACCTATAGTGCTTTTTTTTAATTTAAAAATATTTTTTAAGTGGTTCTCTATGAGGCAGCACGGTATAGTAGAACTCATACAAGTGTTCTTAGATTACTTCCCACCTTTTGGCCATTAAACCTGAATCCTTATTGTCACAGCTCTGCTCCAAAGGTACAGGAAAGCTGTATTCCTGGGTGATCTGGGGTAAGAATTCTGTCACTTGAATATCATTCAAAATTCTGAATTCTTATCTTCTTTTAAGAATTTAGAAAAGGATATGGTCATAACATTTTAGAATGCTATGGAGACAATAAAAAGATCAGTGGTTGCCAGGGGTTAGGGAGGAGGGAAGGATGAAGAGGCAGAGCACAGAGGCGTTTTAGTGCAAGGAAGAAATTTGCACGATACCATCAAGGTAGAGATGTCATCTACATTTGTTCAGAACACAGACTGTTCAGCACCAAGAGGGGGTGTGACAGGGCAGGGACCCTGAGAGGGGACAGAACCTTCCCTGTACCAAGAACAGGAGAGAGGAGGTCTCATGCAGGAGCCAGTCAGTGATGGGAGCTAGGCTCAGGCTTCAAGACAGCACAGGGTACCCTCCAGAGGGCCTGGAACTGCACGCTAGAAGCAGTGACACCAAAACAGGGGTAAAACAGGAGGGTTCCTGACCCCACAGGACAGATGGGCAGGCTGCTGTGGGTCCGGAGAGAATCTTCAAGTGAATTAGCGCCAGGCACCCCCTCGGCAGACAGCCCTGCATCAGGGGCTGCCACTTGGAACCAGCTAGTGGATTGGATTTCTGCCCCACCCGCTCTGCCAGCCCAGCACCTTTGTATAGGACTCAAATTGTAAGCTCACACAGCGACCCCGACGATGAGATCTGCACCGGAGGGAGAGTGATGGCCAAGGTCTGCCTTAATCCTCCCGCTCTGTGAAACTGAGTTGGCCTCTGGGGCGGGGGTTGGGGGGGTGGGGGGGGTTGGGGGGGGTGGCTGGGGCCGACTCAGCAGGTGGGGTCTGCAGAACTTGGAGGCAGGCAGCCAGGGCTCTCATTACGTGTGCTAGGCTCCAGAACAATCCTTTAATCCCACCAACAATCCCTGCAAAGAGAAACACTGATTCTCCTTTTATTTAATTAGAGGACTGTTGTCTCATGAGCAGGCTGCCTGATTTATGAATACCTATTGTTCAAAATGTAATTGCATATTCAGCCCTGCTCAATGGGAATGGGACCATGTGGGCTTGTAGTGCTTGCTTTACATTTTTAAAATCCTTTGCTTAAGTGTATAGAATTCATCTCATTCTGATGCATACAATCAAGGCATTCCAGGAGGCACCGTGTGATCATGTGTTATTTTGGATCGTCGTTAAGACTCTCGGAGAAGACTGTGCCAAGCCAGCCAGAACGCGCCCAGGCTAACTGCAAAGCCTTGGCATTTGGAATAATAACCAGGTTAAGGCTGAATCGCAGAGGTGCCCATAACCCCAGTGAAAAGAGATCCATTTGAAATGAATGAAAGACTGAATCATACTATCAAGCATGTAGGACCACACAACAGCAATCAGATGTTCCACTCCCCCCACCCCCTCCCCGGGTACCTTGGTGTTCTCTAGATACTCAGAAACATTTTAGAGAAAATTTTGCAGGTTTGGGGGAAACTGTACAGACATTGCCGTGGGGCTAGCTCATTTCATGGGCCTTCACTGTGGCCTCCCGGGGTGGAGCTATGACAGGCAGGCCTGGGCAGCGGAGATGGACGCCGTAGTCACGGTTGATGTGCCATGCCGCCCGTCTCTCTCCCCCCAGCTCTGATTTCTACCCTTATACATCATTAACTCCCTCTCCCCACCCTTCAGCACCTTACTGCAGGGACCGCCTTACTCACTCTTCTCCGCATGTTCCCAGGCTGTCCCACTTCCTCGCCTTTGCCCATATTATTTTTTCTGCCTCATCTCAGTTCCCAAGGAAACTAAGAGTAACAAAAATACCAAATAGCCTAAAACTTATTTACAATTGTAATGCTGCATTTAATAGACATGAAGTAAGAATGCTGGCTACATCCTAATGAGATCATCTTCTCAGAAAACCAAGAATTTCTGCCTGACAGTCATCAGCAGATACCTACATAGCATCTGTAATGTAGCAGGCATTGTTCTAAGTGCTAGAGACAGCACAATCACCAAAACTAAAACTCTTTCGTATGAAGGATCTTAAACACGTTTATTGATTTATTCTGAGAAATTAATTGGGTTTCCCATCATAACACTAAAAATACATGAAATTACACAATTGCACAATTAACCTGAAATCACTCAATTAGTAGGTGGAAACCATTAGCAGTTGACATTCTGTTTATGTCTTTTTTTTTTTTTTTTAGAGAAGAGTTTGTAGGAGATTTTCTAGTGGAAGGAGTAACTTTGTTTCCCATTGTCTGGAGGATCAGTTCAGTTCAATCCAGTCACTAGTCATGTCTGACTCTGCAACCTCATGGACTACAGCATGCCAGGCTTCCCTGTCCAATACCAACTCCCGGAGCTTGCTATTTTTAATTTAAAAAACTGAGTTTTAGAACATTTTTGACCACTCAATTTTTAAAAGTTTTGTTAGTCTTTCAACAAAGCACACAAACACAGAAAAGTACATAAAAACATAGCTGTACAGTTCAATGAATGACACAGTGAATTCCTCAAAGCAAACATCTGTGTTCCTGAAATCCCAGGGCTGGGAGGGGTTGGGATGGGGGCAATGCCCTGTGGGTTCCTGGGAACGGAAGCCTTTTTTTTTTTTTTTTTTCCTGTTTCTTGAAGGGAAGAGTCCAGCCTCTGTGACCTTCCTTGAGTTCCAAAGGGCAGATTCAAACAATTGCTCATCAAGCAAGAAGCAGCCAAGAAACCACCTGAGGCGTGACTCAGTACAGTTGCTCAGTCCTGTCCGACTCTTTGCAACCCCGTGGACTGCAGCACGTCAGGCCTCCCTGTCCATCACCAACTCCTGGAATTGCTCAAACTCATGTCCATCCAGTTGGTGACACCATCCAACCATCTCATCCTCTGTCGTCCCCCTCTGCTCCTGCCCTCAATCTTTCCCAGCATCAGGGTCTTTTCCAATAAGTCAGTTCTTCACATCAGGTGGCCAAAGTATTGGAGTTTCCGACTCAGCATCAGTCCTTCCAATGAATGTTCAGGACTGATTTCCATTAGGATGGACGGGTTGGATCTCCTTGCAGTCCAAGGGACTCTCAAGAGTCTTCTCCTACACCACAGTTCAAAAGCATCAATTCTTCGGCACTCAGCTTTCTTTATAGACTAACTTTCACATCCATACATACTGGAAAAACCATAGCTTTGACTAGATGGATCTTTGTTGGCAGAATAATGTCTCTGCTTTTTAATATGCTGTCTAGGTTGGTGATCCACAACTGGGTATTGTTCTTGCTTTGGCTCCATCCCTTCATTCTTTCTGGAGTTATTTCTCCACTGATCTCCTGTAGCATATTGGGCACCTACTGACCTGGGGAGTTCCTCTTTCAGTATCCTATCATTTTGCCTTTTCATACTGTTCATGGGGTTCTCAAGGCAAGAATACTAAAGTGGTTTGCCATTCCCTTCTCCAGTGGACCACATTCTGTCAGACCACTCCACCATGACCTGCCTGTCTTGGGTGGCCCCATCGGCATGGATTAGTTTCATTGAGGCTGTGGTCCGTGTGAATAGACTGACTAGTTTTCTGTGATTATGGTTTCAGTGTGCCTGCCCTCTGATGCCCTCTCACAACACCTACCATCTTACTTGGGTTTCTCTTACCTTGGATGTAGGGTATCCCTTCATGGCTGCTCCAGCAAAGTGCAGCCACTGCTCCTTACTTTGGATGAGGGGTATCTCCTCACCGCCATTCCTCCTAACCTTGAACGAGGAGTAGCTCCTCTCTGCCCTCCTGCGCCCACAGAGCCACTGCTCTATGGACATGGGGTGGCTCCAATACCCAGTTGTGGATGTAACTGGTGATAGAAGCAAGGTCTGATGCTGTAAAGAGCAATATTGCATAGGAACCTGGAATGTCAGGTCCATGAATCAAGGCAAATTGTAAGTGGTCAAACAGGAGATGGCAAGAGTGAACGTCGACATTCTAGGAATCAGCAAACTAAAATGGACTGGAATGGGTGAATTTAACTCAGATGACCAGTATATCTACTGCTGTGAGCAAGAATCCCTTAGAAGAAATGGAGTAGCCATCATGGTCAACAAAAGAGTCTGAAATGCAGTAATGGATGCAATCTCAAAAATGACAGAATGATCTTTGTTCGTTTCCAAGGCAAACCATTCAATATCACGGTAATCTAAGTCTATGTCCCAACCAGTAACGCTGAAGAAGCTGAAGTTGAACGGTTATATGAAGACCTACAAGACCTTTTAGAACTAGCACCAAAAAAGATGTCCTTTTCATTACAGGGGACTGGAATGCAAAAGTAGGAAGTCAAGAAACACCTGGAGTAACAGGCAAATTTGGCCTTGGAATACAGCATGAAGCAGGGCAAAGGCTAATAGAGTTTTGCCAAGAGAACGCACTGGTCATAGCAAACACCCTCTTCCAACAACACAAGAGAAGACTCTACACATGGACATCACCAGATGGTCAACACCAAAATCAGATTGATTATATTTTTTGCAGCCAAAGATGTAAAAGCTCCTTATAGTCAGCAAAAACAAGACCTGGAGCTGACTGTGGCTCAGATCATGAACTGCTTATTGCCAAATTCAGACTTAAATTGAAGAAAGTAGGGAAAACCACTAGACCATTCAGGTATGACCTAAATCAAACCCCTTATGATTATACAGTGGAAGTGAGAAATAGATTTAAGGGCCTAGATCTGATAGATAGAGTGCCTGATGAACTATGGACGGAGGATTGTGACATTGTACAGGAGACAGGGATCAAGATCGTCCCCATGGAGAAGAAATGCAAAAAAGCAAAATGGCTATCTGGAGAGGCCTTACAAATAGCTGTGAAAAGAAGAGAAGAGAAAAACAAAGGAGAAAAGGAAAGATATAAGCATCTGAATGCAGAGTTCCAAAGAATAGCAAGGAGAGAGAAGAAAGCCTTCCTCAGTGATCAATGCAAAGAAATGGAGGAAAATAACAGAATGGGAAAGAATAGAGTTCTCTTCAAGAAAATTAAAGATACCAAAGGAACATTTCATGCCAAGATGGGCTTGATAAAGGACAGAAATGGTATGGACCTAACAGAAGCAGAAGATATGAAGAAGAGGTAGCAAGAATACGCAGAACTGTACAAAAAAGATCTTCATGACCCGGATAATTACGATGGTGTGATCACTCATCTAGAGCCAGACATCCTGGAATGTGAAGTCAAGTGGGCCTTAAAAAGCATCACTATGAACAAAGCTAGTGGAGGTGATGGAATTCCAGCTGAGCTATTTCAAATCCTAAAAGATGATGCTGTGAAAGTGCTGTGTTCAATATGCCAGCAAATTTGGAAAACTCAGCAGAGGCCACAGGACTGGAAAAGGTCAGTTTTCATTCCACTCCTAAAGAAAGGCAATGCCAAAGAATGCTCAAACTAACACACAACTGCACTCATTTCACATGCTAGTAAAGTAAAGCTCAAAATCCTCCAAGCCAAGCTTCAGCAATAAATGAACCATGAACTTTCAGATGCTTAAGCTGGTTTTTGAAAAGGCAGAGGAACCAGAGATCAAGTTGCCAACATCTGCTGGATCATTGAAAAAGCAAGAGAGTTCCAAAAAAAAAAACACATTTATTTCTGCTTTATTGACTATGCCAAAGCCTTTCTGTCAGCCCTCTCCACCATGACCCGCCCGCCTTGGGTTGCCCTGCAGGCATGGCTTGGTTTCATTGAGTTAGACAAGGCTGTGGTCCTAGTGTGATTAGATTGACTAGTTTTCTGTGAGTGTGGTTTCAGTGTGTCTGCCCTCTAATGCCCTCTTGCAACACCTACAATCTTACTTGGGTTTCCCTAACCTTGGGCGTGGGGTATCTCCACAGCTGCTCCAGCAAAGCGCAGCTGCTGCTTCTGTCCCAGAGTTCAAATAAAGGATGCATTTTAAGAAAGATGTACACCCATGGCTAATTCATGTCAATATATGGCAAAATCACTACAATATTGTAATTAGCCTCCAATTAAAATAAATTAATTAATTAAAAGAAAAGAAAGATGGCATAATCAATTGTGCCAAAAGCTGATATATAAGATCGGGGCTAATAATTGATCTTTGCATCAGTTCAGATCAGTTCAGTCACTCAGTCATGTCTGACTTTTCGCGACCCCATGAATCACAGCACGCCAGGCCTCCCTGTCCATCACCAACTTCCGGAGTTCACTCAGACTCACTTCCATCGAGTCAGTGATGCCATCCAGCCATCTCATCCTCGGTCGTCCCCTTCTCCTCCTGCCCCCAATCCCTCCCAGGATCAAAGTCTTTTCCAATGAGTCAACTCTTCGCATGAGGTGGCCAAAGAACTGGGGTTCCTTCCAACGAAATCCCAGGGCTGATCTCCTTCAGAATGGACTGGTTGGATCTCCTTGCAGTCCAAGGGACTCTCAAGAGTCTTTTCCAACATCACAGTTCAAAAGCATCAATTCTTCNAAGAAAGTAGGGAAAACCACTAGACCATTCAGGTATGACCTAAATCAAATCCCTTATGATTATACAGTGGAAGTGAGAAATAGATTTAAGGGCCTAGATCTGATAGATAGAGTGCCTGATGAACTATGGAATGAGGTTCGTGACATTGTACAGGAGACAGGGATCAAGACCATCCCCATGGAAAAGAAATGCAAAAAAGCAAAATGGCTGTCTGGGGAGGCCTTACAAATAGCTGTGAAAAGAAGAGAGGCGAAAAGCAAAGGAGAAAAGGAAAGATATAAGCATCTGAATGCAGAGTTCCAAAGAATAGCAAGAAGAGATAAGAAAGCCTTCTTCAGTGATCAATGCAAAGAAATAGAGGAAAAGAACAGAATGGTAAAAACTAGAGATCTCTTCAAGAAAATTAGAGATACCAAGGGAGCATTTCAAGCAAAGATGGGCTCAATAAAGGACAGAAATGGTATGGACCTAACAGAAGCAGAAGATATTAAGAAGAGGTGGCAAGAATACACAGATAAACTGTACAAAAAGATCTTCATGACCCGGATAATCACGATGGTGTGATCATTCATCTAAAGCCAGACATCTTGGAATGTGAAGTCAAGTGGGCCTTAGAAAGCATCACTACGAGCAAAGGTAGTGGAGGTGATGGAATTCCAGTAGAGCTATTTCAAATCCTGAAAGATAATGCTGCACTCAATATGCTAGCAGATTTGGGAAACTCAGCGGTGGCCACAGGACTGGAAAAGGTCCATTTTCATTCCAATCCCAAAGAAAAGCAATGCCAAAGAATGTTCAAACTACCGAACAATTGCAGTCATCTCACACACTAGTAAAGTAATGCTCAAAATTCTCCAAGCCAGGCTTCAGCAATACATGGACTGTGAACTTCCTGATGCTCAAGCTGGTGTTAGAAAAGGCAGAGGAACCAGAGATCAAATTGCCAACATCCGCTGGATCGTGGAAAAAGCAAGAGAGTTCCAGAAAAACATCTATTTCTGCTTTATTGACTATGCCAAAGCCTTTGACTGTGTGGATCACAATCAACTGTGGAAAATTCTGAAAGAGATGGGAATACCAGACCACCTGACCTGCCTCTGGATAAATCTGTATGCAGGTCAGGAAGCAACAGTTAGGACTGGACATGGAACAACAAACTGGTTCCAAATAGGAAAAGGAGTACGTCAAGGCTGTATACTGTCACCCTGCTTATTTAACTTATATGCAGAGTACATCATGAGAAATGCTGGACTGGAAGAAACACAAGCTGGAATCAAGATTGCCGGGAGAAATATCAATAACCTCAGATATGCAGATGACACCACCCTTATGGCAGAAAGTGAAGTGAAACTAAAAAGCCTCTTGATGAAAGTAAAAGAGGAGAGTGAAAATGTTGGCTTAAAGCTCAACATTCAGAAAATGAAGATCTTTGCATATTACCATGTAAATAATTGGCCACCTTTATAACAGTAGTTTATGGACAGGTGGACACAAAAGTTTAAGTAAGTTGATAAGAAAGCCAGAAATGGCAAATAACTCTTTCAATGATTTTTGCTATTAATACAAAATGTAAGAAAATAAATGGTATGATATTTGGCGATATGATCAAGAAAAGCTTCTTTTTAAGATGAGAGAGTTTTAGAATTTCTTCATAATTTACAGGCAAATAGGCAAGAGGGAAAATTGTAAAGAGCTAGCATTTGAAAACTTGAGAGTTCCAAAGGCATTTCTCTCTATATGTCACATATATGCCATATATGCTTCTCCAAATTACAGTTTACAGCATCTTCTCATAAGTTTGAAGAAATTGTTAAACTGAGATAACTGGTCTCAAAGATAGTTATGTACAAGATGCAGTTATTTATCTCTCAGTGATTGACAGTTACATCATGAGAAGCAAAAAAATTTACGAGTATACAGGAGGAACCAGGGAGAGAAGAAATTGGAACCCCTTCTTTTGTTCCTTAATCTTGGTTCCCTTTCCTCTCTCTTCAAACTTGAGAACAGAGACCAGTACCAGAAGTTCCAAGAAAGTTAAGTAGGAGAGTGGAGATGAGATGCACATGCACAAATGGACCTAAAGAACAAGCTGCCCCCATTAGATTTTGAATGCTTAGTATGATTTTATCACGGGTGATATATTTGCATCCTGCAGGGACCAAGCCACAAGCAGCTAGTGCTGGTGTCATGGTTGTCATCATGATAAATAGGTAGCCAAACCAATTACTTTAAGTAATGGATGAGGATATAAATGGAAACATCATGCCCAAATTAGTCTGATGGAAATTCTTACTGACATTTTGATAAAACAAAAAGAAAATACAGCATGCCAAGTGTTCACTGTACTCCTGGTTAATTGCTTACCAACCCTTATAAATACTTGTAAGTAATATTTTCCTGTTAGTACTTCCTGTGCCAATTACAATGTGGCATTATGGTTATTGGACTTCCAGATGTTCAAGCTGGTTTTAGAAAGGGCAGAGAAACCAGAGATCAAATTGCCAACATCTGCTGGATCATCAAAAAAGCAAGAGAGTTCCAGAAAAACATCTATTTCTGCTTTATTGACTATGCCAAAGCCTTTGACTGTGTGGATCACAATCAACTGTGGAAAATTCTGAAAGAGATGGGAATACCAGACCACCTGACCTGCCTCTTGAGAAATCTGTATGCAGGTGAGGAATCAACAGTTAGAACTGGACATGGAACAACAGACTGGTTCCAAATAGGAAAAGGAGTACGTCAAGGCTGTATATTGTCACCCTGCTTATTTAACTTATATGCAGAGTACATCATGAGAAACGCTGGACTGGAAGAAACACAAGCTGGAATCAAGATTGCTGGGAGAAATCTCAATAACCTCAGATATGCAGATGACACCACCCTTATGGCAGAAAGTGAAGAAAAACTAAAAAGCCTCTTGATGAAAATGAAAGAGGAGAGTAAAACGTTGGCTTAAAGCTCTACATTCAGAAAATGAAGATTATGGCATCTGGTCCCATCACTCAATGGGAAATAGATGGGGAAACAGTGGAAACAGTGTCAGACTTTATTTTTTGGGCTCCAAAATCACTGCAGATGGTGACCGCAGCCATGAAATTAAAAGACGCTTACTCCTTGGAAGAAAAGTTATGACCAACCTAGATAGCATATTCAAAAGCAGAGACATTACTTTGCCGACTAAGGTTACCCTTATGGCAGAAAGTGAAGAGGAACGAAAAAGCCTCTTGATGAAAGTGAAAGAGGAGAGTGAAGAAGTTGGCATAAAGCTCAACATTCAGAAAACGAAGATCATGGCATCTGGTCCCATCACTTCAAGGGAAATAGATGGGGAAACAGTGGAAACAGTGTCAGACTTTATTTTTCAGGGCTCCAAAATCACTGCAAATGGTGATTGCAGCCATGAAATTAAGATGGTTACTCCTTGGAAGGAAAGTTATGACCAACCTAGATAGCATATTCAAAAGCAGAGACATTACTTTGCCAACAAAGGTCCATCTCATCAAGGCTATGGTTTTTCCTGTGGTCATGTATGGATGTGAGAGTTGGACTACAAAGAAAGCTGAGCATTGAAGAATTGATGCTTTTGAACTGTGGTGTTGGAGAAGACTCTTGAGAATCCCTTGGACTGCAAGGAGATCCAACCAGTCCATTCTGAAGGAGATCAGCCCTGGGATTTCTTTGGAAGGAATGATGCTAAAGCTGAAACTCCAATATTTTGGCCACCTCATGTGAAGAGTTGACTCATTGGAAAAGACCCTGGTGCTGGGAGGGATTGGAGGCAGGAGGAGAAGGGGACGACCGAGGATGAGATGGCTGGATGGCATCACTGACTTGATGGACGTGAGTTTGAGTGAACTCCGGGAGTTGGTAATGGACAGGGAGGCCCTGGCGTGCTGCGATTCATGGGGTTGCAAAGAGTCGGACACGACTGAGCGACTGAACTGAACTGAAGGTTGGTGATAGCTTTTCTTCCAAGGAGGCAAGATTAAAGGGACAGAGAAGCTGATAAAGATTAGGAGAGACAGCCTAAGACACGGCACACACCCTCATCTCATCAGCAACCTCACCACTGAAAGGTTGCTATAAAACTCCTCAGCAAGTCCACCTGGGTTGGGATACACAGTTGTTGGAGGTGGGAGCTGCTTGCCTGACAAAACAGTAAAGCTATCCTTTTCTATTTCACCCAAAATTCTGTTTCTGAGATTCGATCTGGCACTGGTGCAGAGAAGCCGAGTTTTCAGTAACATTAACACCACCCAGATCTAGAAAGACACTGCCATACACCCCCAACGTACTGCTTATGCATCCATCAGTCAACACGCCTGATCAGTCAACATGCCTGCCCTTCTCCACACAGATAGCCATGATCTTAACTTCTAGTACCCTCGTTCAGCTTTCTTACTTTTTGAACTTCATATAAATGGAATTTAAAAATCTGTATTCTTTCATATCTGGCTTTCTTTCACCAAACTTGGTGTTTGAGATATTCATACATGGCTGTAGAGTATGAATATACTGCAACTAACTTACCTATTTTACACTTAGTGCTAAGTCTTCATCTTCACCCCAACACTGATCATACAGAATTAATTCCTCCAAACTCACTGTCTACTTGAAGACAAGGTTTCATTATTTTCCTCATATTCTGGTCTCCTGATTATATCAATCAAAGAGTGAGCCTCTGGACTCTACAGTATGTCAATTATGTCTCTGTGCTTAGTCTGAATTCATGAAAGTATGGTCTGTTTGTATGTCTGTGGTTTGCTTTTTTAAGTTGTGTTTTTTTTTTAAATGGACTGTTTTTAAAGTCTTTATTGAATTTGTTACAATATTACTTCTGTTTTATGTTTTCCATTTTTGACCGAGAGGCATGTGGGGTCTTAGCCTCCCGACTAGGGCCTGCACCCACATACCCGATGTTGGAAGGTGAAGTCTTCACCACTGGACCACCGGGGAAGTTCCTGGGTGTCTGTGTTTTAACTATCCTATATGAGATACTTCATCAATTCATTTTCCCTAAAAAAGTAAACTCCCTTCACCACCTCACCCCACACTTCTCAATAGCCTCTTCCTATGCCACAGGGAATAGTTCAGGTTGATCTGAAATATGCTTCCACCGGAAAAAGTGTCCCCTTTGTGGTTTGCAAATTGCATTCACCCTCAGCCCCTGCTGAGTGGCTGATCACTGTAGCGGGCACCATCGTAAAATGACAGTACAAGAGAGGAAGGGAGAAGCCGAACGCTATGTCAAACTTATCATGGTCTTCTGAGTTTAAAAGATGTTCATTATTTCCTAAATTTATCACAATCTTTCAAGTTTTTAAATTCAAATTTTCCCTTTTGGGAATAACTTAAGAGAGAGATGACTGAGATCATTTTCCCTAGAAACATTTTAATGCTTCTGCCTACCATTCCATATTATTGTCTGATACAGAAAGATCTCTAAGACACTATTTAAAAATAAAAAACTAGGATCCTATATATTAGCTGCCTTGAATAAACATAAAGGATCTCTAGAAAGATATATAAGCAATAGTGGTTACTTCATTGGAGGTTGGTAAATGGGGATAAATAGCCAACAAATCAGGGAAAGATTTCACTGAATTTCTTTTAAAATGTATTTGACACAGATTAACATACCACAGTGCTTCCCTTGTGGCTCAGCTAGTAAAGAATCTGCCTGCAATGTGGGAGACCTGGGTTTGATCCCTGGGTTGGGAAGATCCCATGGAGAAGGGAACAGCTACCCACTCCAGTATTCTGGTCTAGAAAATTCCATGGACTGTGTAGTCCATGGGGTCACAAAGAGTGGGACACAACTAAGCGGCTTTTACTTTCACTTTCACAACATGTCACAAATTGCAAAACTTAAATAAACAAGCAAACGATCACATATAAAATAGTCCTCTAGGGACTTCCCTGGCAGGCCAGTAGTTAAGATGTCAAACTTCCACTGCAGGAGGAACAGGTTCAATTCCTGGTCCAGGAACTAAGATTCCACATTGCCATGTGGCAGGGCCCAAAAAAAAAAAGAGTCCTCAGAATGAAAGAACCTTTACCCCAATAAAGCAAAAACAATTACTGTAAAACAGTGAATATTTAGATGGTCACTCTAATGAGAGTTGAGAAATAAACCAGGTACCATTATGTCAACATGCCAAAAATCTAAAAACAGATTCCTTTTATTAATATGTTAAGTAGATTAGTAAAAAAAATCTAATAAATTATTTTATTATGATCTTCAACATGAAGGGGACAAAATTTTGCTGTTGACCATGATGGAGTAAGAGGGGTTAGACTTGTCCGCTCACCATAAACACTAGGAAACTGAAAAATATACATGAGTCATCTTTCAAAGCCTGAACAACAAAAAAAGAACAGGTCATGATATTTTAGATAAGGGAACTAATGAAGAAAGCCCCCAAATCACCCCTCTCTCTGCCTAAAAGCACACTCCAGACTGCAGTGCAGAGAGGGAAATACAAGCATATCATGGCACTGAGGCTGAGCTAAGGAATCAGAGCTCGGAGTTCAGGGAGCCGAGGCAGCTGAAATTTGGGAGCAGAATTCTAGAAATGAGGGGGCTACACAGAGAAATCGCTCCAGAGTGATATCAGGGTCAGGAGTCTGTTGCTAAATTCTAAGCCATATATATGTAGCCTGAAATCCATGAGGCCAGGCAGAAATGGTTGGAGGTCTACCAGCTGACCCATTTCCAAAGACTTCACAGAGCTGGAACAGGTGTCAGTTCTGGGGGAGAGTCCTAAGTGAGTGCAGGGCATGCAGTAGATTCACAAGGGTGACGGCGATGGTGTAGTAAGGGTCCTAACCTAGTCCTAGAGGAGCAGCTACTTGAGGTCAGCCCTGTCCAACAGAACTCGTTGTGTTATGGAAATGCCTGGCATGTGCATTGTGCAAAGGAATAGCCGCAAGCAACATAGGGCTTGTGAGTACTCGGAGTATGGCCAGTGTGCCAGAGGAAGTTAATGTTCATTGTACTTAATGTTAGCTAACTTAAATTGATATGGCCACATGTTAGCTTCAGACTTATCAGAGTAGCTTTAAAAAACCTGGAAACAGGGCTTTCCTGGTGGTCCAGTGGTTAAGAACATGCCTGCCAGTGCAGGGGACACAGATTCGATCCCTGGTCTGGGAAGATCCCCCATGCCGTGAGGCAAGTAAACCACTGCACCTCAACTACTGAGCCCACTGGCCCTAGCGCCTGGGCTCTGTGACAAGAGAAGCCAGCACAATGAAGAGCCCATGCGTCACAGCTAGGGAGTGGCCCCTGCTCCCTGCAACCAGAGAAAGCCTGAGCAGCAGCAAAGACGCAGCACAGCCAAGAATAAATAAATACTTTCAGTCCAGTTCAGTTCAGTCACTCAGTCCTGTCCAAATCTTCGCAACCCCATGAATCTCAGCATGCCAGGCCTCCCTGTCCATCAGCAACTCCAGGAGTTTACTCAAACTCATGTCCATTGTGTCAATGATACCATCCAACCATCTCATCCTCTGTCGTCCCCTTCTCCTCCTGCCTTCAATCTTTCCCAGCATCAGTTTCTTTTCCAATGAGTCAACTCTTCACATGAGGTGGCCAAAGTACTGGAGTTTCAGCTTCAGCATCAGTCCTTCCAATGAACACCCAGGATTGATCTCCTTTAGGATGGACTGGTCAGGTCTCCTTGCAGTCCAAGGGACTCTCAAGAGTCTTCTCCAACACCNGCATCAGTTTCTTTTCCAATGAGTCAACTCTTCACATGAGGTGGCCAAAGTACTGGAGTTTCAGCTTCAGCATCAGTCCTTCCAATGAACACCCAGGATTGATCTCCTTTAGGATGGACTGGTCAGGTCTCCTTGCAGTCCAAGGGACTCTCAAGAGTCTTCTCCAACACCACAGTTCAAAAGGATCAATTCTTCAGCAGTCAGCTTTCTTTGTAGTCCAACTCTCACATCCATACATGACCACTGGAAAAATCATAGCTTTGACTAGACAGATCTTTGTTGGCAAAGTAATGTCTCTGCTTTTTAATATGCTGTCTAATTTGGTCATAACTTTCCTTCCAAAGAGCAAGCGTTTTTTAATTTCATAGCTGCAGTCACCATCTGCAGTGATTTTGGAGCCCCAAAAAATAAAGTCAGCCACTGTTTCCTCATCTGTTTGCCATGAAGTCATGGGACCAGATGACATGATCTTAGTTTTCTGAATGTTGAGCTTTAAGCCAACTTTTTCACTCTCCTCTTTCACTTTCATCAAGAGGCACTTTAGTTCTTCTTCACTGTCTGCCATAAGAGTGGTGTCATCTACATATCTGAGGTTATCGATATTTCTCTCTGAAATCTTGATTCCAGCTTATGCTTCATCCAATCCAGCGTTTCTCCTGATGTACTCTGCATAGAAGTTAAATAAGCAGGGTGACAATATATAGCCTTGATGTACTCCTTTTCCTATTTGGAACCAGTCTGTTGTTCCATGTCCTATTCTTGCTGTTGCTTCCTGACCTGCATACAGATTTCTCAAGAGGCAGGTCAGGTGGTCTGGTATTCCCATCTCTTTCAGAATTTTCCATAGTTTATTGTGATCCACACAAAGACTTTTTCATAGTCAATAAAGCAGAAAGATATGTTTTTCTGGAACTCTCTTGCTTTTTCCATCATCCAGCAGATGTTGGCAATTTGATCTTTGGTTCCTCTGCCTTTTCTAAAACCAGCTTGAACATCTGGAAGTTCATGGTTCATGTATTGCTGGAGCCTGGCTTGGAGAATTTTGAACATTACTTTACTAACATGTGAGATGAGTGCAAATGTGCTGTAGTATGAGCATTCTTTGGCATTGCCTTTCTTTGGGATTGGAATGAAAACTGACCTTTTCCAGTCCTGTGGCCACTACTGAGTTTTCCAAGTTTGCTGGCATATTGAGCACAGCACTTTCACAGCATCATCTTTTAGGATTTGAAATAGCTCAGCTGGAATTCCATCACCTCCACTGGCTTGGTTCGTAGCGATGCTTCCTAAGGCCCACTTGACTTCACATTCCAGGATGTCTGGCTCTAGGTGAGTAATCATACCATCATCATTGTCTGGGTCATGAAGATCTTTTTTATCATTTCTTCTGTGTATTCTTGCCACGTCTTCTTAATATCTTCTGCTTCTGTTAGGTCCATACCATTTCTGTCCTTAATTGTGCCCATCTTTCCATGAAATGTTCCCTTGGTATCTCTTAATTTTCTTGAAGAGATCTCTAGTGTTTCCCATTCTATAGTTTTCCTCTATTTCTTTGCACTGATCACAGAGGAAGGCTTTTTATCTCTCCTTGCTATTCTTTGGAACTCTGCATTCAAATGGGTATATCTTTCCTTTTCTCCTTTGTTTTTCACAGCTATTTGTAAAGCCTCCTCAGACAGCCATTTTGCTTTTTTGCATTTCTTCTTCTTGAGGATGGTCTTGATCCCTGTCTCCTGTACAATGTCACGAACTTCCAACCACAGTTCCTCATGCACTCTGTCTATCAGATCTAGTCCCTTAAATCTATTTCTCACTTCCACTGTATAATCATAAGGGATTTGCTTTAGGTCATACCTGAATGGTCTAGTGGTTTTCCCTACTTTCTTCATTTTAAGTCTGAATTTTTCAATAAGGAGTTCATGATCTGAGCCATAGTCAGCTTCTGGTCTTGTTTTTGCTGACTGACAAAGAATATAGTCAATCTGATCTTGGTGTTGACCATCTGGTGATGTCCATGTGTAGAGTCTTCTCTTGTGTTGTTGGAAGAGGGTGTTTGCTATGACCAGTGCATTCTCTTGGCAAAACTCTATTAGCCTTTTCCCTGCTTCATTCCGCATTCCAAGGCCAAATTTGCCAGTTACTCCAGGTGTTTCTTGACTTCCTACTTTTGCATTCCAGTCCCCTATAATGAAAAGGACATCTTTTTTGGGTATTTGTTCTCGGAGGTCTTTAGGTCTTCATCAGTTCAGTTCAGTTCAGTTCAGTCACTCAGTCGTGTCTGACTCTTTGCGACCCCATGAATCGCAGCTCGCCAGGCCTCCCTGTTCATCACCATCTCTCGGAGATCACTCAGACTCACATCCATCGAGTCTGTGATGCCATCCAGCCATCTCATCCTCGGTCATCCCCTTCTCCTCCTGCCCCCAATCCCTCCCAGCATCAGAGTCTTTTCCAGTGAGTCAACTCTTCGCATGAGGTGGCCAAAGTACTGGAGTTTCAGCTTTAGCATCATTCCTTCCAAAGAAATCCCAGGGTTGATCTNACACATTCAACTTCAGCTTCTTCAGCATTACTGGTTGGGGCATAGACTTGGATTACTGTGATATTGAATGGTTTATCTTGGAGATGAACAGAGATCATTCTGTCGTTTTTGAGATTGCATCCAAATACTGCATTTCGGACTCTTTTGTTGACCATGATGGCTACTCCTTTTCTTCTGAGGGATTCCTGCCCGCAGTAGTAGATATAATGGTCATCTGAGTTAAATTCACCCATTCCAGTCCATTTTAGTTTGCTGATTCCTAGAATGTCGACGTTCACCCTTGCCATCTCTTGTTTGACCACTTCCAATTTGCCTTGATTCATGGACCTGAAAATCCAGGTTCCTATGCAATATTGCTCTTTACAGCATCGGACCTTGCTTCTATCGCCAATCACATCCACATCTGGGTATTGTTTTTGCTTTTGCTCCATCCCTTCATTCTTTCTGGAGTTATTTCTCCACTGATCTCCAGTAGCATATTGGGCAGCTACTGACCTGGAGAGTTCCTCTTTCAATATCCTATCATTTTGCCTTTTCATACTGTTCATGGGGTTATCGAGGCAAGAATACTGAAGTGGTTTGCCATTCCCTTCTCCATTTGGACTACAGTAATGTATATGTTTTTCTGCTCGGTGGAGTCCCATAAAGGTTATATTCATTTTTCTTGAGGCTGTATTCATCTTTTTTCATTCTTTTTTGATCCTATGCCTTGGTAATTTCAAAAGTCCTATTTTAAAATTAATTGATCTTTTTAACTGCCTGTCAATTCTACTGTTGAATCCTTCTAATGAATTTTCTATTCGGCTATCTTATTTTCAGTTCTAGAATTTCTGTTTGGTTCTTCTTCATTATTTCTATCTTTCTTGCTATTTTTTTGTTTATGCATTTTTTTCACCATGATTTCATTTAGGTGTCTCTCTTAATGCACTGAGCAACCTTATGATAATAATTTTGATTTCTTTGTCTAAATTCTTTGTTCAAATTCACATGTTTCTATTTCTTAAAGTTCAGTTTCTGGAGACTTAATTAGTTGCTTTAAATGTGTTATGCTTGCCTATTTTTTTGTTTTATTTATTTTTTTGACATTTCTTGCTGTTATTGTGTTGAGATTTCAGCATCCCAAATTAGCCAACTCTCATAAGTTTTATAGTCTGGTTTCATATAGAAAGAACTTTTGAACTTTCTCTGTACAGAGAAACTAGAGGTCCTAGAGATCTCTCAATGCTTTTATGAGTATTTATCCTCTGGGTTTGTATGTGTTAATCTCCAGTTTGAAGAGGTTTGTTGGCCACCCCCTGTCCCTTGGACTGCAAGGAGATCCAACCAGTCCATTCTGAAGGAGATCAGCCCTGGGATTTCTTTGGAAGGAATGATGCTAAAGCTGAAACTCCAGTACTTTGGCCACCTCATGCGAAGAGTTGACTCATTCGAAAAGACTTTGATCCTGGGAGGGATTGGGGTAGGAGGAGAAGGGGACGACAGAGGATGAGATGGCTGGATTACATCACTGACTCAATGGATGTGTATCTGAGTGAACTCTGGGAGTTGGTGATGGACAGGGAGGCCTGGCGTGCTGCGATTCATGGGGTTACAAAGAGTCGGACATGACTGAGTGACTGAACTGAACTTCTCTATTTGTTTTCTTTCTTCATTTAGTATGCGTTTTGAGTTTCTTTAATGAGGTCTTCTTTATCTCCAAGATCTATTTCAGACGGCTTGGGGCTCAATCCTTAGGCCTCTTCTCATTTCTCTTTAATCATTCCTTTTCTTGATCTCATTCAATATCATGGCATTGAACACCATCTATGGGTTTATTATTCCCAATTCTACATCTCCAGTTTATCTTTCACTTCAACTTTCGACTGTATATCCCACTGCTTACTCAACATTTTCATGGGTGTCTCATTAGTAACTTAAAATTTGCAAGACCAAAACAAAGCTTCCTATTGTCTCCATTTAAATGTTCCTTCTTAGAGACATTCCATTTCAGGTAATAACAATGTCATCTTTTCAAGTGCTCAGAATAAAAAATTATGGCATTAACATTGATTTTCTTCTTTCTCTCATGCAACATAACAACTCTTTCAACAAACACTTCGGTCTCTACTTCAAAACATATCCAGAATCGGACCACTTCTGCCCATCTCCATTGTTACCTCTCTGCCAAGACACTATAGTCTTACATCATATCACTGAAGTTTCATTCTAACTACTCTTTCTGCTTCAGCTCTTCTTAACCAGTATTCAAAGTGATCCTTAAGAAACATAGGTAAAGTTGTATGTTTCCTCTGTTCAGAACACCCTAATGCTTTCCAATTTTGGATATAGGCTAAAATTTTAAAAAGAGCCTAAAAGGTCTTAGATTATCTGGCTCCCTTTACCTCTCTGCTTGTATCACCTACTACGCTCCCACTTACTCTGCTTTAGCCATACTCCATCATCAGGACTGTTAAACTTGCTATTCTTCCTGGCTAGAATGATCTTCCCTCAGACATCAGTATTATTATGGCTAGTTCCCTCATCTACTTCAGCTCTTTATTCAAATGTTACCTTCCATGGGATCTTTCATAGCCACCTTATTTAAATGGAATGAATTTCACTTCTGCCAATATAGTCCATCCCACTTTCTATAGCAAGTGAAAGTGAAAGTCACTTAGTTGTGTCTGACTCTTTGTGACCCCATGGACTATCCAGTCCAAGGAATTCTCCAGGCCAGAACATTGGAGTGGGTATCCTTTCCCTTCTCCAGGGGATTTTCCCAATGTAAGGATTGAATCCAGATCTCCCACATTGCAGGTGGGTTCTTTACCAGCTGAGCCACAAGGGAAGCCCAAGAATACTGGAGTGGGCAGCCTATCCCTTCTCCAACAGATCTTCCCAACCCAGGAATCGAAGTGGGGTCTCCTGCATGGCAGGCTAATGCTTTACCAGCTGACCTATCAGGGGAGCCTGAGATATCACTGTGTAACATTCAAATAGGTAGATGATAGATATATAAACGTGGATATGCATATACATTATATAAATAGTTTACCTTATGACCTGTCTCCTTCAACCAAACATACCCTCCTTAGGAGTACGTATTTCTGGTTCCTTTATTTAATACTGTATATGTAGCACACAGAATACTGACTCGCACATAGTAGGCATTCAGTAAATGTTTGTTAATTTAATGAAAGAAAAGTTAAAACACTGTTATGATTCTATTCAGTCTGGATATAATGAATGTTATTCATTTTACACAATATTATTCATTTAATAATTCACATATTAGATTGTAATTTTCTTTTCTAAAGTCCTAAACCAGTAATTGTTTTTCATTATTACTGGACATTGCATGCATTTGACTTATTTACTTAACTAAGCAATAAGTTTGTTGGTAGTAAACACTATTGCTTCCACTTTTTAAATTATACTTTATTGTTTCTCTATTGCATGTTTAATGAATGACTGTTCAATGATATATATAACTTAAAGGTGACTCAAATTGACATGTCTGTAAGATTTTTACTTCTCTTTTAAAAAGCTTTAATTTGGAATGAAATTTCTATATGTTATCTGGGGCATCCTTATAGACATTGTCTACTTATATTCATAGCAAACATAGGCTATATTATCATTAGAGTTGAAGAATAGAGTTTGACCTTTCAAAGGAATGTGGAAAAGGTTAGTAGCAGAAAGTGAGTTTGACAAGCTATTTATTTCAGAAATGAAAGCAGAATTTTTGTTTAAGTAAACCATTCAAGTATGTCATTTTTATTCAGATAGCGACAAAAACTATCACTGGGGATTTTTAAAACCTATCTAAAAGATATGAACACAAATATTATGAACCTGTATGCCCTTTTTAGGAAAATAAGTACTTCTTGTATTTTAACAAAACACTGATATATAAGGAAATAAAACATACTCTGAAATAAAAAACAGAAACTGGACAGTCCCTTAATGTCAAGAAGAGTATCTTTTGGTAAATTTTCATAATTTAGTAATGCTCCCTCCCATCCACCAGTGAGAACCCTCTCTTCTAGGATCCTATTAATCTTCAGGGACAGGTATGAAGGTGTACATAAGTATTCTCATCCAAAATACTATCCTTCACAAGTGGATAAATTTAAGATAATTACCTTGTTCAAGGTAAACCAGAGCTTTCCAATTTATTCCCCATTCTCAGTTATCTTAAAGTATGTGTAATTTTGGAGTTTTCATGAAAGTAGTGCATGATCTCCTTTATCTCCTGCCTAATGCTTAGGCCAGAGAGTCTGGAAAGAAACATGTTCTAGCCATTATGTATGTAGCTTCTGGAGTCAGAAGGTCTAGATACAAATTAAGTTTCCACTGCTTATTGAGTGGCCTTAAGAAAATGTCTTCCCCTTAGGCCTTAGTTTTATCATCTTTGGAATGGGGATCAAAATAGTACCTACTATATAAGGTCATTCTGAAGTTTAAATGAGTTAATACTTATATAGACCTTAGAGCCATGCTTGGCCTGAAGTTAGATATTACTAGGTTTTGATTGCTATTAATATTTCAAAAATATTTTGGGTGGGATAATGTGTAAGAAGAACACAGTCTAAATGTGATTTCCACATTTACTTGGTAGCAAGCAGCACTGTACTTTAGCTGTTTTATCTCCCATTAGGTTTCTACTGTTCTACTCTGCTTAACAACAATATAGACTGAGCATTTTATCATCCTCTATACATTTATTCATATCATATGGAACACTTCATACTTTAATCTGCTTAATCAAAACATACTCTTTATTTTGTAGTTAAAGCAAGTCCCATCTCCTCCATAAAGCCTTTTGTGACCACCTGCACTCAAAGCGTTGAGTTGCCTATACTAGTCATTAACAAAGTGGTCCTTTCCTGCTTTGTGGCATTCCCTTTTTAGATGTCTTTATTGTTCCTAGATACACTTTTAAGGCCTTTATAGGGAGAACTCTTTACTAAATCTCTTTATATTAATATAGCGCCTAGAACACTGCTTTGCAGACATCGTAGATTCACAATAATTATTTCTTATGTTTCACTTTATTTTGTATAAAGTAATAATGTAATAAGATGACTTCCCTAAATTTCATATACAAAAAGAAATCTATCTCATGGTTTATATTCAGTTCAGCTCAGTTCAATCTCTCAGTTGTGTCTGACTCTTTGCAACTCCATGAACCACAGCATGCCAGGTCTCCCTGTCCATCACCAACTCTTGGAGTCCATGCAAACTCATGTCCATTGAATCAGTGATGCCATCCAACCATCTCATCCTCTGTTGTCCCCTTCTCCTCCTGCCTTCAATCTTTCCCAGCACCAGGGTCTTTTCAAATGAATCAGCTCTCAGCATCAGGTGGACAAAGTATTGGAGTTTCAACTTCAACATCAGTCCCTCCAATGAACACCCAGGACTGATCTCCTTTAGGATGGACTGGTTGGATCTCCTGAAGTCCAAGGGACTCTCAAGGGTCTTCTCCAACAACATAGTTCAAAACCATCAATTCTTCAGCGTTCAGCTTTCTTTATAATCCAACTTTCACATCCATACATGACCACTGGAAAAACCATAGCTTTGACTAGATGGACCTTGGTTGGCAAAGTAATGTCTCTGCTTTTTAATATGCTGTCTAGGTTGGTCATAACTTTCCTTCCAGGAGCAAACATCTTTTAATTTTATGGCTTAAATTACCATCTGCAGTGATTTTGGAGACCAGAAAAATAAAGTCAGCCATTGCTTCCACTGTTTCCCCATCTATTTGCCATGAAGTGATGGGACTGGATGCCATGATCTTCGTTTTCTGAATGTTAAACTTTAAGCCAACTTTTTCACCCTCTTCTTTCACTTTCATCAAGAGGCTCTTTAGTTCTTCACTCTGTGCCATAAGGATGATGTCATTTGCATGTCTGAGGTTACTGATAGTTCTTCTGGCAAACTTGATTCCAGCTTGTTCTTCCTCTAGCCCAGCATTTCTCATGATGTACTCTGCATAGAAGTTAAATAAGCAGGGTGACAATATACAGCCTTGACGTACTCCTTTTCCTATTTGGAACCAGTCTGTTGTTCCATGTCCAGTTCTAACTGTTGCTTACTGACCTGCATACAGGTTTCTCAAGAGGCACATCAGGTCGTCTGGTATTCCCATCTCTTTCAGAATTTTCCACAGTTTATTGTGATCCACACAGTCAAAGGCTTTGGCATAATTAATAAAGCAGAAATAGATGTTTTTCTGGAACTCTCTTGCTTTTTCCACGATCCAGTGGATGTTGGCAATTTGATCTCTGGTTCCTCTGCCTTTTCTAAAACCAGCTTGAACATCACGAAGTTCACAGTTCACGTATTGCTGAAGCCTGGCTTGGAGAATTTTGAGCATTACTTTACTCGTGTCTGAGATGGGGGCAATTGTGCGGTAATTTGAGCATTCTTTGACATTGCCTTTCTTTGGGATTGGAATGAAAACTGACATTTTCCAGTCCTGTGGCCACTGCTGAGTTTTCCAAATTTGCTGGCATATTGACTGCAGCACTTTCACAGCATCATCTTTCAGGAATTGAAGTAGCTCACCTGGAATTCCATCACCTCCACTAGCTTTGTTCATAGTGATGCTTCCTAAGGCCCATCTGAGTTCACATTCCAGGATGTCTGGCTCTAGGTGAATGTGAGTGATCATACTTTCATAATTATCTGGGTCATAAAAATTATTTTTGGTACAGTTCTTCTGTCTTCTTGCCACCTCTTCTAATATCTTCTGCTTCTGTTAGGTCCATACCATTTCTGTCCTTCAATGAGGCCGTCTTTACATAGTCAATCACATATAAACATAAATGCATTGTTATTTGTCTTCATATAAGCAGCATGACATCCGGGCCCCATCACTTAATGGCAAATAGATAGGGAAACAATGGAAACAGTGACAGATTTTATTTTCTTGGGCTCTGAAATCACTGTGGATGGTGGCTGCAGCCATGGAATCAAAAGATTCTTGCCCCTTGGAAGAAAAGCTATGACAAAACTAAACAGCGTATTAAAAAGCAGAGACATTACTTTGCCAGTAAAGGTCTGTATAGTCTAAGCTATGGTTTTCCAGTAGTCATGTATGGATGTGATAACTGGACCATAAAGAAAGCTGAGCACCAAAGAATTGATGCTTTTGAACTGTGGTGTTGGATGATATTCTTGAGAGTCCCTTGGGCTGCAAGATCAAACCAGTCAATCCTAGAGGAAATCAACCCTGAATATTCATTGGAAGGACTGATGATGAAGCTGAAGCTCCAATACTTCGGACATCTGATGTGTAGAGCCAATTCATTAGAAAAGTCCCTGATGCTGGGAAAGACTGAAGGCAGGAGAAGAAGGGGAGACAGAGGACAAGATGGTTGGGTAGTGTCACTGACTCAGTGGACATGAGTTTGAACAACCTCCAGGAGATGGTGAAGGACAGGGATGCCTGGTGTCGCGGAGTCAGACACAACTGAGTGACTGAACAACAAATGACAGAAAACATGCAGACAGACATTTGTAAACAGTGTGATGAATAGCTTCTGTTTTCAATGAACTTCCATGAAATAGAACTCAACTAATGCCTCCCACTTATCTTTTCCACTGAAATTACAGTTTGCAGCTTGTTAATGGAAAAGCCCTCTGTAAAGGACTCAAGCCACTGTGTCCGAAGTGCCATTGATTGTCTTTATTACTGGAATAACAACTGCCCGCAAAATATAATAGAAAATAATATGATCATTGCCCTTGGCAGCATCATTAAACTGGGCAGTGAACTACTTCAAAAAGCTGTGTGTTAAACATTAGTTCAGTCTTAAGTATGTAGATTTTAACAGCCAACTGCACTGCAGTCTATCTGAACATTTAAAAACACCATTCAAACTTAATTTTACTGAAATGTTAATGAATAGAACAAAACATTAAAGGCAGAAAATAGAAGTAATTACTTCAACAGATGAAAGGAAACAGTAAATGAAGGCTCATATTTTAAAAGGGTGGCAGTAACATCTCTTTTTAAGGAAAGGTCCTAAGTTCAAAACACCATGGAGTTATTTAAACTGCTATTTACATAGGATTTTATTTTTTCATTTGCAAATACATTTCCCAGGGAAAAAATTAACAGCTTTTGTAAATTTGAGTGAATATTTGTTTTCAAAAAAAAACTTAATTAGTTTCTAAATGCCTAATTTTGAAAAAATTTCTAGTTTTCCACAATGATGAGAAATAGGAATAAATTACAAAGAGATAAAATGAGCATAATCAGAAAAATAAAAGAAAATTACAAAAGCTGATCCTGAAAGGCTCTGATATGTGGTGGTAAAAGAGCTGACAGTGAGAGGTAAGAATTTCATTGACTGTTTCCAATGCCACCAATGGGTGACTATGAGAACGTGTTCAAGTATTAAAGAGGCAAGGAACATAAATGCTGAAAAAATATGGACATGAAATTGTTCTCATTATTTCTATGTTGATATTTAAAAGTGGATAGTTGAAGGTATAAATTTAAATCATGAAA
>SJYT01036843.1:126381-139116 GCA_006410635.1 Cephalophus harveyi | reverse complement strand
GACCCCATATTGCAAAAGAAAGAAGAACAAAGATGGAGACATCATACGTCCTGATTTAAAATTAACCCTAACTCCAACTCTAACACTAACACCATTCCAAAGCTGTAGTTATCAATAACATGGTCCTAGCTTAAAAATAAACATATGGACCAAAGGAACACAGAAACAAACCCGTGCATATATGGTAAACTGATCTTTGACAAAGGTGAGAAGAATACACAATGAGAAATAATGTCTTCAACAAAAAGATGCTGGGAAAACTGGATATTCATATGAAAAATAATAAAGTTGTCTTACAACATACACAAAAACTGACTCAAACTGGATTAAAGATCTGAGATTGTAAAACTCCTAACTTAAAGCAAAGAGGGAAATATTCATGACATTGGTCTGGGGAATAATTACTTTTATATGCCACCAAAAGAGCAAGTAACAAAAGCAAAAATGGTAAGTAGTTATGCAGCATAAGAAAAAGCATCTATTTAGCAAGAGAAAAATAAATGTAATCAAAAGGCAACCTATAGAATTGGAGAAAACATTTGCCAACTAGATTATGTGGTAAGTTGTTAATATAATTACCAGGGAAATTCAAAACCAAAGTGAGATATAACCTTACATCTGTTGAGATAGTTATTTTTTTTAATGTAGGAAATAACATAGCATAAAATTTACCATCTTAACAATTTTAAGTGTACACTTCAGTATATTAAATGCACTCACATTGTTGTGCAACCATCACCACCATCCATTCTCCATAATTATTTTCATCTTGAAAACTGAAACTCTATCCATTAAATAATAACTCCCTGATGGCAAAGGGGGTAAAGAATCCACCTGCAATGCAGTAAACACAGGAGAGGTGGGTTCAATCCTTGAGTCAGAAAGATCCTCTGGAAGAAGAAATGTCAACCCACTCCAGTATTTTGACTGAAAAATCCCATGGACAGAGTAGCCTGACAGGCTACATTCCAAAGAGTCAAAAAGAGTCAGATATGACCAAGTGACTAAGCATAGAGCACACCACATTCATCCTTTCCGTAGCTCTTGGTAACCACAATTAGATTTCTGTCTCTATGACTTTAAATATTCTAATTACTTTGCAGAAGTGGAACTGTACAATATTTGCCCATTTTTACTGGATTATTTCACTTGGCATAATGTCCTCAAGCTTCATACATGTTGTAGTATATGTCAGAATTTCCTTCCTTTTTGTTTGTTGTTGTTCAGTCACTAAGTCATATCTGACTCCTGTGATCTCATAGACACGCCAGGCTTCTCTGTCCTTCACTACCTCCCAGAGTTTGCTCACACTTATGCCCATTGAGTCAGTGACACCATGCAACCATCTTATTCTCTGTCGCCTCTTTTCTCCTTATGCTCTCACTCTTTCCCAGAATCAGGGTCCTTTCCAATGACTCGACTCTTGGCATCACGTAGGCAAAGTATTGTAGATTCAGCATCAGCCCTTCCAGGGAATATTCAGGGTTGATTTCCTTTAGAATTGACTGGTTTGATCTCCCTGCTGACCCAGGGACTCACAAAAGTCTTCTTCAGCACCACAATTCGAAAGAATGGATTCTTCAATGCTCAGCCTTCTTAATGGTTCAACTCTCACATCCATACATGACTACTTGAAAAACCATAGCTTTGACTATATGGACCTTTATCAGCAAAGTGATGTCTCTGCTCTGCGATATGCTGTCTAGGTTGGTCATAGCTTTTCTTCCAAGAAGCAAGTGTCTTTTAATTTTGTGGCTGGAGTCACCACCTGCAATGATTTTGGAGCCCCCCAAAATAAAGTCTGTCACTGTTTCCATTTTTCCCCATCTATTTGCCATGAAGTGATGGGACTGGATGCCATGATCTTAGTTTTTCAAATGCTGAGTTTTAAGCAAGGCTTTTGCACTCTCCTCTTACACCTTCATCAAGAGGCTCTTTGGTTCCTTTTATCATTCTGCCATTCAGGTGGTATCACCTTTTAAATGGAGGTTGTTGATATTTCTCCAGGCAATCTTGATTCTAGATTGTGATTCATCCAGCCTAGTATTTGCATTATGTATTCTGCATATAACTTAAATAAGCAGGGTGATAATATACAGCCTTGATGTACTCCTTTCCCAATTTTTAACCAGTCTGTTGTTCCATGCCTAGTTCTAACTGTTGCTTCTTGACCTGCATATGGTTTCAGGAGGCAGGTAAGGTGATCTGGTACTCCCATCTCTAAGAATTTTCCACAATTTGTTGTGATCCACACAGTCAAAGTCTTTAGCACAATGAAGCAGAAGATTTTTTTTTATTATTATTCTATTGCTTCTTCTTTGACCCAAAGGACGTTGGAAATGTGATCTCTGGTTCCTCTCTTTTTATAAACCCAGCTTATCCGTCTGAAAGTTCTTAGTTCATGTACTGCTGAAGTCTAGCTTCAAGGATTTTGAGCATTACCTTGCTACCATGTGACATGAGTGCAATTGTACAGTAATTTGAACATTCTTTGGCATTGCCTTTCTTTGGGATTGGAATGAAAACTGACCTTTTCTAGTCCAGTGGCCACTGCTGAGTTTTCCAAATTTGCTGGCATATTGAGTACAGTACTTTCACAGCACCGTCTTTTAGGATTTGAAATAATTCAGCTGGAATTCCATCACTTCTGCTAGCTTTGTTAATAGTAATTCTTCCTAGTGAAAGTCTCTCAGTCGTGTCTGATTCTTTGCAACCCTATGGAATTCTCTAGGCCAGAATACAGGAGTGGGTAACGTTTCCCTTCTCCAGTGGATCTTCCCAACCCAGGGATCAAACCCAGGCCTCCTGCATTGCAGGCGGATACTTTACCAACTGAGATATCAGGGAAGCCCTTTAATGCTTTCTAAGACCTACTTGAATTTTACACTCCAGGATGTCTGGCTCTAGGTGAGTGATCACACCATCATGATTATCTGGGTCATGAAGGTTTTTTTATTAATAGTTCTTCTATGGATTCTTCCCATCTCTTCTTAATCTCTTCTGCTTCCCTTTGGTCCTTGCTGTTTCTGTCCCTTATTGTACCCAATTTTGCATGGCATGTTCCCTTGGTATCTCTAATTTTCTTGAAGAGATCTCTAGTCTTTCCAGTTTTATTGTATTCCTTTATTTGTTTGCATTGTTCACTTAAGAAAGCTTTCTTAGCTCTCCTTGCTATTCTTTGGAACTTTGTATTCAGGTGGGTATATCTTTCCTTTTCGCCTTTGTCTTTAATCTCTCTTTTCTCAGCTATTTTTAAGGTCTCCTTAGACAACCATTTTACCTTCTTGCATTTCTTCTTTGGGATGGTGTTGATCACTACCTCCTGTAGAATGCTATGAACCTCTGTCCATAGTTCTTCAGGGACTCTATCTGTCAGATTTAATCCTTTGAATCTATTTGTCACTTTCACTGTATAATCCTAAGTTATTTGATTTAGGTCCTGCCTGAATGGTCTAGTGGTTTTCCCTAATTTCTTCAATTTAAGTCTGAATTTTTAAATAAGAAGCTCATGATCTGAGCTACAGTCAGCTTCAGGTCTTGTTTTTTGCTTACTATATACAGCTACCAAGATATGCATAAATCCTATTTTGCTTATCCATTCATCTTTCAGTGGAGATAGGATGTTTCCATACTTTAGCAAGTCTAAAATTTTGCTATGAATATGGGTAAACAAATATTTCTTTAAGACACTGCTTCAATTCTTTTGAGTATATATCTGGAATTCAGAGTCATATGTCAACTCTACTTTAAATTTTTTGAGACACCTCCATAGTGTTTTCCACAGAAGCTACACAATTTTATATTCCTATCAACAGTGTACAAAGATTCCAATTTTTTGACATCTTTGCCAATTATTTTGTTTTCTGTTTATTTTTTAATAATTATCACCCTAATGGGTATGAGATGGTATCTCACTGTAGTTTTGCTTAGCATTTCCCTTTGAGAAATTATGGGCTGGAAGAAGCACAAGCTGGAATCAAGATTGCAGGAAGAAATATTAATAACCTCAGATTTGCAGATGACATCGCCCTTATGGCAGAAAGTGAAGAGGAACTAAAAAGCCCCTTGATGAAAGTGAAAGAGGAGAGTGAAAAAATTGGCTTAAAGTTCAACATTCAGAAAACGAAGATCATGGCATCTGGTCCCATCACTTCATGGGAAATAGATGGGGAAACGGTGGAAACAGTGTCAGATTTTATTTTGGGGGGCTCCAAAATCACTGCAGATGGTGACTGCAGCCATGAAATTAAAAGACGCTTACTCCTTGGAAGAAAAGTTATGACCAACCTAGATAGCATATTCAAAAGCAGAGACATTACTTTGCCAACAAAGGTCTGTCTAGTCAAGGCTATGGTTTTTCCAGTGGTCATGTATGGATGTGAGATTTGGACTGTAAAGAAAGCTGAGCACTGAAGAATTGATGCTTTTGAACTGTGGTGTTGGAGAAGACTCCTGAGAGTCCCTTGGACTGCAAGGAGATCCAACCAGTCCATTCTGAAGGAGATCAGCCCTGGGTGCTCTTTGGAAGGAATGATGCTAAAGCTGAAACTCCAGTACTTTGGCCACCTCATGCGAAGAGTTGACTCATTGGAAAAGTCTTTGATGCTGGGATGAATTGTGGGCAGGAGGAAAAGGGGACGACAGAAGATGAGATGGCTGGATGGCATCACTGACTGAAGGAAGTGAGTCTGAGTGAACTGCAGGAGTTGGTGATGGACAGGGAGGCCTGATGTGCTGCGATTCATGGGGTCCCAAAGAGTCGGACAGGACTGAGTGACTGAACTGAGCTGAGTTGAACTGAATCATTAGTAATGTTGAGTGACTTTATCATGCTTTTTGGCCATCATATATCTTTAGAGAAATGTTAGTGCAAGTCTTTTGTCCATTTTTGAATTGGTTTCTTTATTTTTTTAATTAATTTTTAATTGGAGGATAATTGCTTTACAATGAAACAGTAACATTAAAACATATACATTGCCATATGTAAAATATATATCAAGTGGAATGTTATTGTATTACACAGGGACATTAACATGATGCCCTGTGACAACCTAGAGGGGTGAGATGGGGAGGTTGGAGGGAGACTCGAGGGAGGGGCTATATGTATACCTATAGCTTATTCACGTTGTTGTATGGCAGAATCCAATACATTATGAGATAGTTATTTTTAAAAGATGAGAAGTGTTTGTGAGAATATAGAGAAATTAAAACACTTGTACATTGTTGAGTGAAAATATAAAATTTGGCAGCCACTATGGAAAATAGTTGGGGCTTCCCTGGTGGCTCAGAGGTTAAAGCGTCTGCCTCCAATGTGGGAGACCTGGGTTCGATCCCTGGGTCGGGAAGATCCTCTGGAGAAGGAAATGGCAACCCATTCCAGTATTCTTGCCTGGAGAATCCCATGGACGGAGGAGCCTGGTAGGCTACAGTCCACGGGGTCGCAAAGAGTCGGACACAACTGAGCGACTTCGCCTCGCCTTATGGAAAATAGTATGAAAGGTCTTAAAAAATTTTATTTTAATAATTGCCAAGTGATGGATTCTTGGTATACACCAAAAAGAATTGAAATTGAAATCAGGAACTTGAAGAGATATCTGAAGTCCCAAATTCATTGCATCATTATTTACAACAACCGAGATATTGAAACAACATAAATCCTCATCAATAAAGAAAATGTATACATAATGAACTATTTAGTCATAAATAAGAAAATTCTGCCATATGCAACAACCTGGATGAAACTGGAGGACATCATGCTAAGTGAAATAAGTCAGTCACAGAAACAAAAATATTTTATGATTTCACAATATGAGGTATCTAAAATAGTTAAGCCATAGAAATGGGGAGGAGAATTGTGGTTTGTTAGGGCCTAGAGACAGATGAGTGGGAAGCTGTTGTTCCTTAGACACAAAGTTTCAGTTATGCAAGATGAATAAATTTCAAAGATATGCTATAAACAGTGTGCCTACAATTAAAGACAGTGTTCTGTGCACTTAAAATTCTGTTAAGAGGATAGATTTCATGTTAAATGTTCTTATCAAAATAAAACAATTATAATTATTATTATTTTAGATAAGATTTTTCTGGGATGACCCAGAGAGATGGTGCGGGGAGGGAGGAGGCAGGGGTTTCAGGATGGGGAATATGTGTATACCTGTGGTGGATTCATGTTGATGTATGGCAAAACCAATACAATATTGTAAAGTAATTAACCTCCAATTAAATAAATTTATATTTAAAAAATAAATAAATTTAAAAAATGAAAACAATCAATGTAAAGCATTTTGTTAGTAGAATAAAGTATAAAAACACATGATTATCTCAATTGAAGCAGAAAAACAATATGACAATATTTAACACATATTCATGATAAATGTGCATATACAATGAATAAGACCTAAAAAATAAACTTCCTTAACCTGATAAAAACATCTTTGAAAAACTCTCTGACAGACAGAAGTGCATGCAGAACATGAGCTGAGAATGGATAGGAGTACCTGACCAAAGGAAAAGAATATATAGAACCACGTAATACTCGGTAGGAGGAAGGAACTAGGGGGAAAAACTGGAGTGTTAGTAGGACTGGACCTGCTCTCAGCTGGTAGGGAAACTGAAGCAGCAGTCTGATCCCCATATCAGGTCAATTGTCTGAATCAGAGGAGAAACATTTAAGGCTGAAAGTGAAACAGGTGATCTGTGGCAGCCTAAATGGAATGAGAATCAGACAGTCCTTGCTACAGCCATACATATCCTAGACAGGGACACAGGGACCCTGGAAGGCACAGCAGCTGGGAGCTGGAGTTTAGGGATTGTGGAGCAGTTCGAGGGCAAGAGCTGCTGTTGACGAGGAGAGATGGATCAAGGGGATGTGAGGGAGGAGATTATGGTATGAAATGTCTGAGGAAGAAGGCCAGGCTGCCATGAAAGCAAGGTGATACTGCTGAGTCACACGTAGGAGGTGGAGCCATCACAATAGCCTCTCTTTCCCCACATGCCAGCATTGGCAGCTGAACAGTAGAGAGGCTGGCCCATCAAATGCCTGATGCACTGAACTAGAGTAGGACCCCACCGAGGATGCCCCTTTAAGTGCCTCACGTGCCAGCCAGGGGGGGGCCCTCTATGTGCCTGATGCACAGAACAGAGAAGGACCCCAAGCAAGGAAGCCTTCTAAGTGTCTGAACAGGCGGAGTTACAGAAAAAGACTGGCCAAAGAGGCTGTCTGATTGCCAGCTACAAGAGGCTCAAAAAAAAAAAAATACTCTGATAGGGCCCTAATTCCTGTAGCTGAGGCAGTCCATGTCCCTGCACACTTGGCGCCACCAGGGTCCCCACAAGCCAAGCAGCTGTGCCACTTTCATGCTCAACTCTCATTGGGGCAGAGCTGACACAGGCAAAAAAAAGTCTTGTATCTATGCACACAGGGTCGCTTCAGTCGTGTCTGACTCTTTGCGACCCTGTAGGCTGTGGACTGCCAGGCTTCTCTGTCAGGGAGGGGATCTCTCTAGGCAAGAATACTGGAGCATGTGGGCAATACTGCTTGTCTAACCCTTCACCCCACTCCAGTACTCTTGCCTGGAAAATCCCATGGACAGAGGAGCCTGGTGGGCTGCAGTCCATGGGGTCACTAAGAGTCGGACATGACTGAGCGACTTCCTTTTCACTTTTCCCTTTCTTGCATTGGAGAAGGAAATGGCAACCCACTCCAGTGTTCTTGCCTGGAGAATCCCAGGGACAGGGGAGCCTGGTGGGCTGCTGTCTATGGGGTCACACAGAGTCGGACACGACTGAAGTGACTTAGCAGCAGCAGCAGCAACCCTTCTAGAGCACTATATTTTTTGCTTCCCTAGTTGCCAACTCCCCTGAGTACCTGGTGCTGCCAGAAGCCCTGCAACCCAAGCAGCTATACCACCTCCACACCTGGCCCTCACAGGGGCAAACCCGAGTCCACCAGTGCAGCCTCAGGAGCAAATCCCAGTGGACAACCTACATGCAGAGGGGGAAATAAAACCACAATTGAAAGCCAGGGGCAGTGTGGCTAAGGAAAAAGATACAAAACCTTCCCACCAGCTGTACAAGTTGCAGATTAAATCCACAGGATCAACTAGGCAGACTCTGTGACTATGGAATATATAAAAGGTCATTAAGAGCTCCTACAAAAGAAAACGCACTAGTTCTGATAGCTGTGTACACTGGAGGCAAGAACACACAGGAGTAGGACCAGATTAGAATCTAAGCTGCCCCCAGAGCAGGTCCAGAGATCAGCACAGTGTTGGAGGTCATCCTAGGGAGGTGAGGTGGACTGTGACTCCCAGTGAGGGAAAGGATGCTGACAGCAGTGACTCAAGAAAAACATTTATTATTCTTATGTTTTGACTTGTTCTATAAATTCTTTTGGACTCTTTTCTTCTTCTTTTAGATTCTTTTGGTTTTTTAAACCTCTGTTGTAGTTGTCAATTTTATTGATGCTATGAAATCTAATTAAGCTTATGAGCTTTTTTTCCCCCTCAGTCACATTTTTTATTGTTATAAACATGTGCCTCTACATTTGGCTTTTGCAGTTCTGTGGAGTTTTCCTTTTTTTCTTCTTTTCTCTTTTTTAATTTTTAACTTTTTAAACTTTTTACTATTTTTTCTACATTATTCATTTGTTTGCTTTTCCTACTCTTCTTTTCCCCTTGCAGTTAATCTTTAATGTATATAAATCTCCTTTACTTACCTCTATTTAACTTCACATATCTCTTCTTTCCTTCCTTTCATCTTAACATGTTTGTTAGTTTTATTTTAAGTGCTTTATTCCTCAATTGACACCTTGCTTTAGTTTTGTTTCCCAGTTTGTGCTTTAGTTAATTTTGTTCTGGTAGATATAATTTTTGGTTCCCTTTGTTCACCAGGTCAATCTATTGTACTTTATTTTTGTTGGACGGTTTTGATTTTGATTATGGGTGTATATGTATATGTGTATATTCAGTTACACTTATTGGTGTTATAAACCTCTGCTTCTACATTGGGCTTTTGCAGTTCTGTGGAGTTTTCCTTTTTTTCCCCTTTTTTTTTCTTCTTCCTTTTTTCCTTTTCTCTTTTTTATAATTTGAATTTTAATTTTTTAAAACCTATTATATTTTCTACATGTATTCCTTTGTTTGCCTTTCTTACTGTTATTTTCCCCTTGCAGCTAATCTTTAATGTATATAAATCTTCATCTACCTCTATTTAACTTTGCATATCCATTCTTTCTTTCTTTTCTTTCTTTCCTTTCCTCTTAATATATTTGTTACTTTTATTCTCATTGCTTTATTCCCCACATGACACCTTGCTTTAGCTTTGTTTTCCAGTTTGTTCTTTAGTTAGTTTTGCTCTTAATTGGTAAATATAATTTTTTTTTTACTTTCTTTGTTCACTGGGTCAATCTACTGTACCTTATTTTTGTTGGACTGTTTTGACTTTGTTCATGGGTGTATATGTATACGTGTATATTCATATTTAATTATTATTTGCCTGATTTTGTAATGGCCATTTGTCTGGGATTCATCTTTGGTTTCTCGTTTTCAAATTATTTTTTTTAATTTCACTTAATGTCATAATAAACCACTTGTGGAATCTTTGTTCCTGACAGGAGATCAAGCCCTGAGCCTTTGGAGTGAGAGCACTGACTCCAAGACCCTAGACTACCAGAGAAAAAACCCTAGGGAGTATCAAATAGTGAGAACTCATACAAAGGAAACCACTTGAATACAAGACCCAGCATTGTCCAACCACCAGTAGCAACCTGTGCCAGACACCTCATCTAAACAACAAACAAACAAAAACCCAAACCTAATCATCAGCAGACATGATTAACACTTCACTCAGCCTTGCCCATCAGAGCAAAAACAAACAACAACAACAAAATAACTCAGCACAAATCTCACCCTATAGGAAGCTTACACAAACCATTGGACCAAACTTAGGAGGATAGAAACCAAAAGGAAGAAATAATTCAACCTTGAAGCCTGAGAAAAGGAGACCTCAAATAGAATAAGTTTAAAAAAAATAATGAAAAGGCAAAGAAATACTACACAAATGAAGGAACAAACCAGAAACACAGAAGTCCAAATAAATGAAGAGGAAATAGGCAAACTACCTGAAAAAGAATTCAGAATAATGATAGTAAAAATGATCAAAAACCTTGAAAACAGAATGGAGAAAATGTAAGAATCAAATAACAATGATATAGACAATTTAAAGAATAAACATACAGTGACAAGCAATACAATTACTGAAATTAAAAATACTCTAGAAGGAATCAATACCTGCATTTCTGAAGCAGAAGAACAAATCAGTGAGCTGGAACATAAAATGGTAGAAATAACTTCTGAAGAGCAAAATATAGTAAAAAGAATGAAAAGAACTGATGACAGTCTCAGAGACCTCAGAAAGGGAAAGTTTCTCAGTCGTGTCCGACTCTTTGCAACACCATGAACTATACAGTCCATGGAATTCTCCAGGCCAAAATACTGGAGTGGGTAGCCTTTCCCTTCTCCAGGTGTTCTTCCTAACCTAGAGTTCAAACCCAGGTCTTCCGCATTGCAGGTGGTTTCTTTACTAGCTGAGACACAAGGGAAGCCCCAGAGACCTCAGGGACAATACCAAACACACCAACATTCTAATTATGGGGTCCCAGAAGAAGAATAGAAAAAGAAAGGGTGGGAGGGGGATTCAGGATTGGGAGCTCATATACACCCATGGTGGATTCATGCCAATGTATTGCAAAACCAATACGGTATTATAAAGCAAAATAAAGTAAAAATTTAAAAAAAAAAGAAAATTTTTGAAGAGATTACAGTAAAAAATTTCCCCAACATGGAAAGTGAAATAGTCAGTCAAGTCCAAGACACACAAAGAGTCCCATACAGGATAAACCAAAGGAGAAACATGCCAAGACACATAATAATCAAACTAACAAAGACTAAACACAAAGAAAGAATATTAAAAGCAGCAAGGGAGAAGCAATAAGTAACATTCAAGGGAAACCCTATATGCTTAACAGCTAATCTTTCAGCAGAAACTCTGCAGGCCAGAAGGGAATGGCAGGATATATTTAAAGTACTGAAAGGGAAAAAACTACAACCAAGATGAGTCTACTCAGCAAGGATTTCATTCAAAACTGTTTGGAGAAATCAAAAGCTTTTCAGACAAGGAAAAGTTAAAAGAATTAAGTACCACCAAATCAGCTTTATAACAAATGTTAAAGGGACTTATATAGTCAAGAAATACAAGAGAAGATAAAAGATCTACAAAATCCACCCCAAACAATTAAAAAAATGGCAATAGGAATATATATAATTACTTTAAATGTAAATGGATTAAATGCTACAAACAAAAGACACACAGGGGCTGAATGGATACAAAAAGAAGACATATATATATGCTGTCTACAAGAAACCCACTTCATACCTAAAGATGCATATAGACTGAAAGTTAGAGGATGGAAATATATATTCCATGCAAATGGGAAGCAAAAGAAAGCTGGAGTAGCAATCCTCATATCAGACAAAATAGACCTTAAAATAAAGAAGATTACAAGAGATAAGTAAGGACACTACATAATGATTAAGGGAGCAATCCAAGAGGAAGACATAACAATTGTGAATATCTATGCACCCAATGGAAGAGTACCTCAATACATAAGACAAACACTAACAGACGTAAAAGGAGAAATTGACACTCACACAATAATAGTAGGAGATTTACACCCCACTTACACCAATAGACAGCTCATCAAAACAGAAAATTAATAATGAAACAAGTCTTAAATGATTCATTAGATGAGATGGATCTCATTGATATCTTCAGGACATTCCTTCCAAATGTGGAAGAATACACCTTCATCTCAAGTGCACATGGAACATTCTCCAGGATAGACAACATCTTGGGTCACAAATCAAAACTCAGTATATTTAAGAAAACTGAAATCATAACAAACATCTTCTCCAACCACAATGCAATGAGAATAGATATCAATTATAAGAGAAAATATAAGAAACACAAACACATGGAGATTAAACATGTTTCTAAATAACGAATAGGCTACTGAAGAAATCAAATGGGAAATCAAAAAATTTCTAGAAACAAATGACAATGAAAATGTGACAACTCAAAACCTATGGGATGCAGCAAAAGCAATTTTAAGAGGGAAGTTAATAGCAATACAATCCTACCTCAAGACAAGAAAAACATCGAATACATAACCTAACTTTACACCTTAAACAACTGGAAAAAGAATAACAAAAAAATACCCAAAATTAAGAGAAGGAAAGAAATCATAAAATCTGAGCAGACATAAATGAAAAAGAAATGAAAGAAGCAATACTTAAGATTCAGTTCAGTTGCTCAGTCGTGTCTGACTCTTTGCGACCCCATGAATCGCAGAACGCCAGGCCTCCCTGTTCATCACCAACTCCCGGAGTTCACTCAGACTCACGTCCATCGAGTCCATGATGCCAATCAGCCATCTCATCCTCAGTCGTCCCCTTCTCCTCCTGCCCCCAATCCCTCCCAGCATCAGAGTCTTTTCCAATGAGTCAACACTTTGCATGAGGTGGCCAAAGTACTAGAGTTTCAGCTTCAGCATCATTCTTTCCAAAGAAATCCCAGGACTGATCTCCTTCAGAATGGACTGGTTGGATCTCCTTGCAGTCCAAGGGACTCTCAAGAGTCTTCTCCAACACCACAGTTCAAAAGCATCAATTCTTTGGC
>SJYT01036843.1:82020-109551 GCA_006410635.1 Cephalophus harveyi | reverse complement strand
AGTCTGAGTGAACTCCGAGAGATGGTGATGAACAGGGAGGCCTGGCGTGCTGCGATTCATGGGGTCGCAAAGAGTCGGACACGACTGAGCGACTGAACTGAACTGAACTGACAAATAATTATATACTATAATCAAGTATAGGGAAAGAACAAATTAGCCAAGATGGTGTGTTCATGTTCTCTCACCCCACGGCCTTTAGCTCTTGCCCCATGTTTTGTAAGTAATGATTATGTAACAGCTGGGATCGTTTATAGCACTGTACATGTGGGTCATGAGGTACTCACTTGCTCATGGGTTGTGTGCCAAAGGGATTTATGAGCTCCACCTAGAATGCAGTGGAATTACTGCTATGTCATGGCTGTGTCAGTGGCGTCAGCCATGAGAGGAGAGAATTGTGGTAGGGCTGCTGCATCAGCTAGGAGAGAATGCTGCTATGGCTGCTGTGCCAGCCAGGGGAAAATAAAAGTGTCTGCAGTTCCTATGGCTCTTCCTCTTGTTAGCTTCTTCCAGCCTCTTAGCTCACGCCTTTCCTGCCCTGGGTTCAATGAATGGTGTGCATAGTGTGAACAGCAAAACAAGTGGCACTGTGAGCAGGATGAAAAACAATACACCAAGTGTGATTTATTCCAGGTACACAAGTTTGGTATAACATTGGAAAAATAATCAATCTATTTTACTTCATCAATAGACTAAATTTTTTTAAAAAAGGATACTATCCTATAAACATATGCAGAAAATACATTTGACAAAATGCAGTACCCATGCATGAAACAAACTCAACTAGTTAACAACAGAGCTAAATTACCTCAACCAGATAAAGTGTATCTACAAAGAAATCAACAGATAATATCATACATGATGTTGAAAAACTTAATGTTTTCCTACCATAATCAGGAAGAAATGAAGGATGTCCACATTCATCACTATTATTCAGTGTAGTAATAAAAGTCCTGGCCAATACAATCAGGCAAGAAAAAGAAATAAAATTTCATAAATCAAAAAGGCAGAAATAAATTGTTTTTTCATTTGCAGATGGCATAGCGTGATTGCATATGTAGAAAATCTCAAGGATTAAAACCAGCCAAAAACCTTTTAGAGATAATATTTTACTTTACTTTTGGCTGCATTGGGTCTTCATTGCTGTGTGTGAGGTTAAGTGAGGTTAAGTAAGGTGGCAGTATGCAAGGCCAGTATGTAAAAATCAGCAGTATTTAGATATATTTTAGATATATTTATTTAGATATATTTAGATATATTAAGAAAGCTGTAGTGTGAAAGCTGAGTTTGAGAATACAAAACCACTTATAGTCAAATGAACAATTTGTAACTATACAAATAATGAAATAGGTAGAAATTTAACAAATCTTGTACAGAACTTGTATGCTAAAAGCTAAATTAGCTGAAGAAAGAAATCAAAGAAAACCTAAATAAATTGAAAGGCATACTGTACTCATGTATTGGAAGACTCAAAATAGTAAAGATGTACCTTTACCAAAGTAATCTGTAGTTTTAATATAATTCCTATCAAAACCCCAGCAATTATTCGTACAGATACATGTCATATTTTATAAGATACATGGAAAAGGCACAGTCTCTAGGACAGCCATGCAAATCTTTAAAAAAAAAATTAAAGTAGAAAGAGTATTATTATGGAGCTTCAATAATCAAGAGTGTGGTACTGGTAGAAGGACAGATACATAGATAAATAAAACTGAAGAGAGAAAAAGTCCTGAATAAGTAAAGATTACTGATTTTTGATAAAAAGTAATAAAAACAATCCTTCACAGATCCTTCACAGATCACTGCCTTGTTGTGGTGAAAGGGCTTGCATAACTCAATGAAGCTATGAGTCATGCCATGTAGGACCATCCAAGATGGATGGGTAATAGTGGAGAGTTCTGACAAAATGTGATCCACTGGAAGAGGGAATGGCAAATCATCCCAGTATACTTGCTGTGAGAACCCCATGAACTGTATAAAAAGACAAAAGGATATGACACTGAAAGATGAGTTCCCCAGGTGGGAAGGTGTCCAATATGCAACTGGGGAAAAGCAGAGGACAACTACCAACAGCCCCCAAAAGATTGAAGCAGCAGGGCCAAAGCAGAAACGACACTCAGTTGTGGATGTGTCTGGTGATGAAAGTAAAATCCAGTGCTCCAAAGAACAGTGTTGCATAGGAACCTGGAATGTTAGGTCCTTGAATCAAGATAAATTGGACATGATCAAGTGGGAGATGGTAAGAATAAACATCAACATCTTGGAAATCAGTGAACTAAAATTGACCAGAATATGTGAATTTAGTTCAGATGACCATTATTTCAATTACTGTGGGCAAGAATCCCATAGAAGAATTCGAGTAGCCCTTATAATAAACAAAAGAGATCTGAAATGCAGTACTCGGATGCAACTTCAAAAACAACAGAATGATTTCAGTTTGTTTTCAAGGCAAGCCATTCAACATCACAGTAATTTAAGTCTATGTCCCTATAACCAATGCCTAAGAAGCTGAAGTTGATCAGTTCTATGAAGACCTAGAAAACCTCCCATAACTAACATCAAAAAAAAAAAAAAAAGGATGTTATATTTGTTATTGGGGATTGGAAAGCAAGAGTAGGAAGTCAAGAGATACCTGAAGTAGCAGACAAGTTTGGCCTTGGAGTAGAAAATGAAGCAGGGCAAAGGCTAACTGAATTCTTCCAAGAGAATGCACTGGTCATAGCAAAGACCCTTTTCCAACAACACAAGTGATGACTTTACACACTGACATCACCAAATGGTCAATACCAAAATCAAATTGATTGCATTCTTTGTAGCCGAAGATGGAGAAGCTGTATACAGTCAGCAGAAACAAGACCTGGAGCTGACTGTGGCTCAGATCATCAGCTTCTCATGGCAAAATTTAGGCTTAAACTAAAGAAAGTGGGGAAAACTACTAGACCAGTCAGGTATGACCTAAATCAAATCCCCTATGAATATGCAGTTGAGGTGATGAATAGATCCAAGGAATTAGATCTAGTAAACAGTGTGCCTGAATAACTATGGACAGAGGTCTGTAATATTATACAGGAGGCAGTGAACAAAGCCATCCCAAAGGAAAAAAAAAAGCAAGAAGGCAAAGTGGTTATCTGAGGAGGCATTACAAATAGCTAAAGAAAGAAAAGTAGCAAAAAACAAGGGAGAAAGGGAAAGGTACATCCAAATAAACGCAGAGTTCCAAAGAATAGCAAGGAGAGACAAGAAGGCCTTCTTCAATGAACAATGGATTAAAAAAGAGGAAAACAACAGCAGGGAGAAACTAGAGATCTCTTCAGTGAAATTGGAAATATCAAAATAACATTTCACCCAAAGATGTGTACAATAAAGGACAGAAATGATAGAGACCTAGTAGAAGCAGAAGTAGTGAAGATGAGATGGAAAGAATACACAGAAGAATTGTGCAAAAAAAAATGTTTATCAACTGGCTAACCATGATGCTGTGGTCAGTCACCCAGAGCCAGACATTTAACAGGGAGGCCTGGCGTGCTGCGATTCATGGGGTCGCAAAGAGTCGGACACGACTGAGCGACTGAACTGAACTGAACTGAGATAGCATTTTCAAAAGCAGAGACATTACTTTGCCGACTAAGGTCCGTCTAGTCAAGGCTATGGTTTTTCCTGTGGTCATGTATGGATGTGAGAGTTGGACTGTGAAGAAGGCTGATCGCCGAAGAATTGATGCTTTTGAACTGTGGTGTTGGAGAAGACTCTTGAGAGTCCCTTGAACTGCAAGGAGATCCAACCAGTCCATTCTAAAGGAAATCAACCCTGGGATTTCTTTGGAAGGAATGATGCTAAAGCTGAAACTCCAGTACTTTGGCCACCTCATGCGAAGAGTTGACTCATTGGAAAAGCCTCTGATGCTGTGAGGGATTGTGGGCAGGAGGAGAAGGGGACGACCGAGGATGAGATGGCTGGATGGCATCACGGACTTGATGGACGTGAGTCTGAGTGAACTCCGGGAGTTGGTGATGGACAGGGAGGCCTGGCGTGCTGCGATTCATGGGGTCGCAAAGAGTCAGCCACGACTGAGCGACTGAACTGAACTGAAGAGACCAAAATCAGCAATGTCTGTAGGAAAAGATAATCTAGAGTATTGGAGGATTTGGTAGAAATTTAGGTTTTATTTAAAGTGTGATTGGGAGCAATTAAGAGAATACTTTATTCTCTTAATAATCAGAGCAGATTGTTCTAGTTTCTATGTAGAGGCTGCATTATGAGAGCAGGGAGACAAGAGTGAGAGCAGTACACCTGTTGGCAGGTGTCCCGGTGGTCTACTGTACACAGACGAGTGTTTCAGCAGAGGATAGGTGAAAAGTGGGAGGCTCAGAAAATACCTCAGTTGTGGATCTAACAAGACTTGCTTATGAGTAGACGTGGTGATAATGGAGGAATCAAGGCTGATCTAGAGGTGTACAAAGGTTCCTAAGATCCTTATTTTTCTGTTCAGTTTACATATGCCAATTCTTCTATCTCATCTTGATCATAGATCCATTGACCCTTTTATTATTTCTCTATCTGTTCTATCCTGCATTCACTTAAAGCTTAGATCAATGGTTCATTATTTCTATTAATATCACTTTTATGAACATCTCAAACCCCTTACCTCAATTTTCTCCTATTGTACTTGTCTGGTGAAGTGTTCACAGAACTGCCCACACTTTATACTTTGACTGGACTTTGGAAATATCACATAACTTACAGAAACAATGCCTGCCAATTCTCCTATCTTTGGAGAAAGTTCCACCAGGTCTTTGTCCCTCTGGTAAATGCCGTAAAATTAGTCAGCAAGTCTCTTCATATGGTTCAGGTACTTTTCAAGCTGCTGCTCTGTGCTGGGTACTCAGAATGATAGAGTTTTTACATAAATCCTTCAAGAGCAGCATCTCAGTTTCTCAGTCTTTTAGCTCTTCCAGAAGTAAGCCCCACTGGTTTTTAAAGCCAAATATTATGGGGACTCATCTTCCCAGTGCAGCTGCCCAGGCTAGGGAGCCCAGTGTGAGGCTTGGCAACCTTGCTCCTAGAGAGGAGCCCTGCGGTTGTAACATCCTTCTGCCTCTGGGTTCCCACATCAAGGGTGTGGGCTCTGAATAAACCAGGTCCCTGTCCCTCCTACCTGTCTAAATGTGGCCTTTTCTTTATATCCTTAGTTGGAGAAAGATCTTTTCTGTTAGTCTCCATGTTATTCTCAGAGAGAGTTGTTCTTTGTGTAATTGTAGTTTGCTGCGCATTGGAGGAGTTGAGCTCAGGATCCTCCTAATCTACCTTTCTGAATTGGCCATACTTTATTTTCCTGGGGCTTCTACTGTTTCCCTGGGTGCTTGTTCTTTTCCCTTTCTTTTTTTTTTCTCTTTCTTTCCCTCCTTGCTGTCTCTCCCTCCCTCCTTTTCTCCATCCTGACTTCCCTCCACCCATCCCTCCCTCCTTCCCAACAGGCCCTCTCCCTTACTTCTTCCTTTTTTTATTCTGTGAGTTCCTGTATTGCTCTCCTTTCACATTTCCCTTCTAAGCTTTTTCACTTTTGATAATAGGTAAATCTTTAGTTTTTCTGTCTGGATCCATGGAGATTCTTTAGAGAGAATTCTTCCAGTAATCTGCTGCTGAGGCTGTGTGTGTGTGTGTGTGTGTGTGTGTTGGTAATAAGCTTAGTTACTTGTGCTCTTTGAGTCAAACAAGGAAGGGAGCTGGAAGGAGTTGGGGACAGGACCTACTGTTAGACCTGCAGCTGTTCAATTAATCAAATCCCCCTAGTCTCAGTCTGGTTCCTCACCATTTCCCTCTGCCAGTCCTGATATGCCCCAAGCAACATCTTCTTTTGTTCAATTTGTCTCAGGAATAAATCTTTTACCTCTTTTGGGGTGAGGGGAAAGAAGTGTCTTCTAACTACTTTGGTTGAAGCGAGGTTTCTAATAACCTTTAAAAAGAGTGTTTCAGCAAAAAAGAAGTTTTTTTTTCATGTCTCAGCAATATTTTTTAAAATATCAGCTTTATAGTTGAAGTCATTCATTAGAAAGATATTAAATTTTAGAAAGTTGGAAAAACAAAAGATTATCTTATGAACTAATTAGTGACTATGTAAAAGAGAAGGCTGGGAGTCTTTTCTATTTAATTGCTTGATGTCTGGAGTAGTTGCCAAAGATGTTGCCATATTATTATGAAGCTATTTTAGCTCAGAATACATGAAGTTCGTTGCCAATACTGTATATCAAATAATTTGGCTTACATATTAACCTTAACAAAACTGCCCTTAAAACCAGCCATGGCTTCAAATTATGGCTTCAGAGACTATATTTTTACAGCATTTATGTGAGTGACCTGAAGAATTTGCTTAAGGTTTGCATTTCCAGTTTCTACACTTAGCAGCTGCTCTTTCCACTACCTTGCCCCATGTTTGCTTTCCTCTCCTTTCTTTATTACCTACAGAAAAGTAAAATGCCTTTTACTAAAAATTGTACTTTTCAGAAAGTTGCACAGTTGAGGGCCATTAGTAACACCACACAGTGAGACTTCAGTCTTTTTTTCATATGAACAGACTTATGTACCTTGGAGTTCTTGTAAATGTTGCCTATTTGTCTTTCACGTTTGATCAACGGAAGATATCCCAAAGGCTGCTAGTTAGTGTAGGATAAGTGTCCTTAGTCAAAGCACAATTGTACTTAAAGAACTGGAAAGAAAAATAGAGTTTATACTCAATGAATTCAAAGCTACAGAAAGATATTCTTATTGTAAGGTATAATGCTTGATTTTTAAATAAGGAAATAGATCTTATAATTGTGGATTTTTAAAACTAAGGTAAAACTGGTATTTAAAATTATATTAGTTTCAGGTGTACAACATACTAAGTGATTGCCATAGTAAGTCACTATCATCTGTCATGATACAATTAACTCTTTTCACGTCTTTTGCCCACCCCCATCTCCTTCCTCTGTGATAATCACCAATCCATTTGCTGTATCTGAGTTTTGCTTTGCTTGTTTGTTGTTTCATAGATTTCACATGTTAAGTGAAGTCATATAGTATTTGTCCTTCTCTACCTGACTTATTTCACTTAGCATAATACCATCAAAACTTTTGTCACAGCCTGGCGGGCTGCAGTCCATGGGGTCGCTAAGAGTCGGGCACGACTGAGCGACTTCACTTTCACCTTTCGCTTCCATGCATTGGAGAAGGAAATGGCAGCCCACTCCAGTGTTCTTGCCTGGAGAATCCCAGGGACGGGGGAGTCTGGTGGGCTGCCGTCTATGGGGTCGCACAGAGTCGGACACGACTGAAGTGACTTAGCAGCAGCAGCAGCAGCAACGTGGTGGTTCTAGTTTTAATTTAAACAAACAAACAAACAAACAAAAAACCCTCCATACTGTTTTCCATAGTGACTGCATCAATTTCCATCTCCTTGTTGTGGGTTTTTTTAAATGTAAACTGTAGTCTCAATAAATTGTGAAATCCTTTTGCCATCCTTCTCCTGCACATGTCCTTCTCCTCATCTATTCAAATTGGTGCGAGAGTTGGCTGTGTTTCAGTTAGTTAGGTATTCATTTGAGCAGCAATGTCTATATATCAATTCAGCTTAAGTTCAGATCAAGTTAAGAGTGACTGCTCTGCTCCAGGCTAGGTACATGAGGTAATGAGTGGTGGTTTAGGCACATGAAGTCCCTGCTATAACTTTGTAGATCAGGAGGTATAGACAAAGAAGTAAGCTAAGAAATTAGCATGTTCATCATGGATGGTGGTAAATGCTATCTATGAAATAGGGTATCAGATGGAATCTACTGGAGGGTTGGGTGATGTTTTCTGTCAAGCTGACAATTGAGCTAAAACTTGAAGAATAATAAAAAGTCAAACAAAGAATCAGAGAGAGAGGATTCTAAGGCAAAGCAAACAACAAATTCAACCTTCCCATAGAGGGTAAAAGTTTTGAAGAATCAAAACAAAAATGAAGGCCAAGAGGGCAGAAACATCACAAACAAAAAGGGAAAGCAGATGAGATTAGAGAGAAATGGGGGCCAACCCTTCAGGACCCCACAAGTGATGGCAAGGGACTGCATTTTATTTTAGAAGCAATAATTATTGGTGTATTCACATTAATTCATTCAACCTAATTAGCATATTAGAGAAAAGCTAACATAAACATAAATAGTCTTGATGGAAAAGAAGTAATTAAGATTAAAAAAAAAACTACTAAAATAATTGAGCTAGTATTTCCGAAAGTTGTGTGAAGATATATTGCAACAATAAACCAAGAGAGGACATTCAGCATAGTAGTTAAAAGTATAGGCATTAGAGCCAGCTATATTCTTGGACAAGAAATTTAATTTTGTGTTTCTATTTCCTAACCTATGAAATAGGTTGACAATGGAACTTTTTTTGCAGAATTGTGATGAGGATGAGTTATTATACATAAAACATTAAAATAGGCCTGAAACATAGTTCTGTACAACTTGTTAATATTACAATATCTCTGTAAAAGTTATAATCCTGCAACAAAAAATAAATTTGAATTTAAAATATGATTGCTGAATTTTAAAAATAGTGAATAAGTTGAATAAAATAATAGAGCTTAAAACTTGATTTGGAAGATAAATAGGAAAATTTGCTTAAGATGTAGACACAAAACAGAGAGACTGAAAATATAAGAAGTAACACAACATGAGGAAATTAACTCAGATGTTCTTCCATGTATAATAGTTAAGGAGGTCCAGAGGCTGATGGCAAGAAAATGGAAGAGAGATAACACTTTAAATAAAGGAGAATAAAAAAGAAGTAGTATGTAGATAGAAATGTCTACTAAGTGACAGGCAGGACGTATGAATAGCCTTGGTGGATCTTGGAAATTTTATAACACCACGTATAAAAGGGAAAAAACCTGAATGCATTCAGAGATTAAATGGACATTCACTGTGAAGGACAGAAAACCAAAGGACATCAAACCCCTCCGTTCGATTCCAAACTTTCAAATATCTGGGCAAGTTAATATTTTAAACTGTGAAAGCGCAAAGCTAATTATAATTCACCTTGCATGAAAAAATAATCTGTATGAAGATATTTCTATAAAATGAAACAGGAATACCAAAAAATAATAGTTAATATAAAATGCAAATTTTAGTTGATTATTATATAAAATTTTTTGAGAAAGCTGATGAAAAATAGACAAAATGGATTACTTCAGTTTCAAACCCTTGGAATTTTTGCCTTTAAGTAGAAAGGGTTTATTGAATTAAGGTTGCAATTATTGCTTCTTTTGTCCTATTTTTACTGCTTGATTCTTGAGTGAATAAAATTTATATAACTATAGGTGTGAAATGCTCTTATATGTGTTTATAGAAGAAAATTCTAGATAAAATAATTATGACTAATTAAATCATCTATTTCTCATCTTTTATAACAAAGAATTAAGAAGTATTTTTAAAGTTAATAAAAATAAAATTGAAATATGTATTCATATCAAAGTAATTGTCTTATAACTACCAGCTTATTATTAAAAAAAAACTTTTAGTATGGTCATATCTTGGTAATAAGGTTGCAGAGTAATAGGTTTTTTATTTAGACATTCTGTATTTAGTACACAGAAGTATTTGTACACAGTATTCTTTATCATAGTAGTTTTTGAGAGTAAATGCTCTCAAGGGTAACTTTAATTTGCAAGACTGTTTTAATATTGAGAGGACCTAATTATAAGTAGATCAAGTATATAATATGTAGAGCATCATATGAAGAAAAACTATGCAGCCTTAGTAAAGAATCAGGTAAGTCACAGGGACATTTAAGAAAGCATGTCCTGGATGTAATTCTGAATGAAAAGATGAAAAGAAAACCACCGAAAAACTTTAAAGTACAGTTGCCTTTGTGTATAGAAAATGACATATGTGCAAATGTCTGTTAACAGGAAGATCTTAACAAACTTAGATTCATACTTCACCCTCCCAAAAAAAAGAATGAATTACTGATACATGTGGCAACAAGTGGTAGAAAATTAAAAGCATTATATTGAACAAAGGAAATAATACCAGAAAGCATATAAAGTTTAAGAAAAGGCAAAACCATCTATGATGTTTGAAATCTAAGCATTAATTACTTCTGGGGTGATGAAGAGGGACCATTAGAATTGACTAGAAAGGAGCAAGTGGGAAATTTCTGGGGTGATAAGTATATTCTATATCTTCATTGGGGTGGTGATTACTCAGGAGTGTGCATTTGTTAAAATTCATTAAATTGTACACTAAAATGTGTGCATTCTATTTTATGTAAACTATAGCCCAATTTACAAAAATTATATGAGTGTACATATCTATGTATATTTGTACAAATATGATTACATATTCATACGATAATGCTGGGAAAAGACTGCATATCAAGATGTTTAGATTGAGGGAGTATTCAAGGAAAGGATTTACATTATATATTGATTTTAATTTTTATGAGCATTGTGGTTTAGTTGCTAAGTCATGTCCAACTCTTGCAACTTCATGGACTGTAGCCTGTCAGCCTTGCCAGGGATTTCCTGGGCAAGAATATTTGAGTGGGTTGCCATTTCCTTCTCCAAGGGGATCTTCCCAACCCAGGGATTAAACCTGGGTCTCCTGCATTGCAGATGGATTCTTTACCCAATGAGCCACCAGGGAAGCCCATTTTTATGAACATATTACTCTTACTAATAAAATCAAAAGATAAATTTGAAATGCAGTTTGATTCCTAAAAGGCACTGATTTTTAATGTTTTAAAACAGAACTGCTCTCCATTGATGCTGCCCTTCTGCCTCCCAGCTCTAACATAGATGTGTTTTCTGGGGAACTGTGGCTTGACTTTGTTCTCCCCCAACCCCAACAGGGGCTGGGGAAATTGTGAAGGATAGAGCAGCTACAGGGCTGACTGTAGGTTGTTCAGAAACTGAGCTCACTGGAAAGAAAACAGAGGATAGCGAGTGTGTAAGAAAATCATTTTGAGTTTCAGCAGAAATATATAAAAGGCCAAACACAGAAGGAAAACATATTCTGTAAGATCTCCATATACAGGGTTTTCTGCCTGTGTCTGTAGCAAACTTCATGTACATAAGAGTAGCTTGGAAAAATGCATATTGGGTATACATGTAAGGTAAGCTATCTTTGCAGGAGAATCAAAACCAAAAACCTGAATGCGACCATGAGGCATGTTGTCAGCAAGTGCTGTTAGCTCTTTTAAAGAAGCCAAACGCAAAGGCCTTTTAATGATTGCTTTGCTCCAAGCCCTCCTGCTGCCACCAGCTTTTAACTCAGTATTCCCTTGGGTTATTTTCCTTTTTCATCCTTTCATTTAATATGAAACATCTGCAGCACCAGAATTCAATTGCTAGTTCATGCTAACAAGACTTCACTTACCTGTCCTGATGTTTTGACCTTCTGTTACTTATAAATCCCCAGAGTTTCTAAACTTAGGCAATTAGTGCCTGGAATTTCTAACTTTGACAATGCCTTGAAGAGGGCAGAGGAAAACTGGCTTTTCATAAGAGAATGAACTTGCATGCTAACTCCCTTATTAAATTATTGTTTTGACAGCCACTGGGTCTAGGTTTTGTCGTTTTTGTGATTGATGATTGATTTTGTTTGAGCCATAGAAATTATAACTTTTAATTTTTAGTAAACTAAAGCAGATTCAATTTTTCTGTAATCCATAGATGATAGATTTCTTAAATGTAGATTAGAGAATAGGTTATACTGAACTATAAATTTCCATAATATATATTACTGAAGAAATAAATATGCATTGTTTTTTGAGCAAGATAGTGGACTTTTGTATATTTTTGTTCAATATTTGTCCTATTTTGCAAAGTATTCTGAGATATTCCCAGAGAGAAGAAAACCCTTTTAAGAGTTGGAGTTTTTATATATGATTAACCTCGAGGCAAAGTAAATGATGCACTATTTTTAAACCTTTGTTTATCTGTGCAAATACTGGATATAGCCTATTATTAATTTATCAGTGAAAATGAAGAGCAAAGACCCCAAGATGACAGACACAACTAGAGGAAGCCTAAATCTTGAGTCATCTTTCAAAGTAAATCATTAGAAAGTCCTCTTGACCCACATATACTTTGTAAAAGCAGGAGACAGACTCTTAACTGAGTTAAGAAACTGCAATTTTTTTTGGAGGGGGTGTGGTTAATTTGCTTGCTTAGCACAGCTTTTACCAAGACTATCTCACCAATGTTACTCATGACTGAATTCAGCAATTTCTTAAAAGGTAATGTATTTTTGTGGTCAGATAGAATCAAATGTTGTCCAGAGTTTTTAAACATAGCCTGAAGTTTTAGAATTATTCTTGGAGTCATAGTTTGACTCCAAAGTTTTAGAAACACCTTATCTTAATAAGCTAATATGATACATATTTTTCTTGAGTCATTAAAAATATCTTAGTTGGATTGTATTCAAGAAGTAAGGGAAATTTTCTTTGATATTTTTGGGTATATGTGGGCCACAAGGCTGTATTCCATAAAAGAAGGAAGAAAAGAGTCAGGGAAGAACAAAAAAGAGGGTGCCAGATAAGAAAGAGAAGAAAGGAAATTTATTGAACCTACTTTAAAAACTGACACTGACTGTGAGGCAGGGAGGTGAGATCAGTCAGTTAAATAAGGTGATTCAAATTATTGTGATGTGCTTTTTAAAGTACATTTAAAAAATCATTTTGTAGAGGTACCATGGTGGTGGTGGTGGTTTAGTTGCTAAGTGCATATTATCCAGCAATCCCACTCCTGGGTGTATATCTGGAAAAGATGAAGACTCAGTTTGAAAGATACATGCACCCCAATGTCCACTGCACCACTATTTATATAGCCAAGACAAAGAAGCAACCTAAATTCCACCAAGAGGTGAATGGATAGAGAAGACTGGTATATGTATGTGTATATGATATATATGCATATATATATGTGTGTGTGTGTGTGTGTGCGTACGCTCAGTTGCTTCAGTCATGTCCAACTGTTTGTTACTCTGTGAACTGCAGCCCACCAGGCTCCTCTGTCCATGGGATTCTCTAGGCAAGAATACTGGAGTGGGTTACTATACATATGATATGTGTGTGTGTGTATATATAGCAAATATGTTACATATATTTATAATGGAATATTACTCAACCATTAAAAAGAGTGAAATAATGTCATTTTCAGCAACATATATGGACCTAGAGATAATCATATTGAGTGAAGTCAGCCAGACAGAGAATGACTAATATCATATGAAATCACTTATATGTGGAATCTAAAAAAATGATACAAATGAACTTAAAATTTACAAAACAGAAACAGACTCACAGACAAAAGCTAATGGTTACCAAAGGGGAAAGGTATGGGAGGAAGGGATAAATTAGGAGCTTATATCACTCTGGTATACATCTGAAACTAACACAACGTTGTAAGTCAAAAGTAAAAGTGTTAGTTGCTCAGTTGTATCCCACTCTGAGACCCCCATGGACTGTAGCCTGACAGACTTCTCTGTCCACAGAATTTTCCAGGCAAGAATACTGGAGTGGTTTGCCATTTTCTTCTCCGGGGGATCATCCTGACCCAGGGATTGAACCTGGATCTCCCACATTGTAGGTAGATTCTTTACCATATGAGCCATCAAGGAAACCCATTGTAAATCAAACTATATTTCAATTAAAGATTATTATTAAAATTGATCACAATATGATATTAAATCTTTTCTACTTTGTTGCAAAAGTGACATAAATATAGTTTCTTAAAAATTTTAAAGGAATTAATAAATAAACAGTGATATTAGGTCAAGCTTCTCCGATAAATTTAATTATTATTTGAAATTTCATAGGCTGCATATACTAATGTGAATAAACCAATGACTATTGCCCTCACTAAATTTCAGAACCCCCTTCCATACCTATAGGATCCTTTATGTCTGGTCACTGTTTCCCTTCAGTCTTACCTCCTCCTCTTCTCATTTGCTATACTTGTGCAATATGGACTTTCATTTTTACTCATTGATTCTCCTAAGCTCTTGCCTTCTTCAGGATTGTAATATTGCTTATAATATTCTTATCTAGTTGGAAGCAAGGTTATGTTGCCCTCCTAAAAGCAGTTGTGGTTTTCTCTCTGTTCCTATTATTTGGCAGATTTTGAATAATACTAATGTTGTTCTTTTCTTGTTTGGAAGAATTGATCAGTCTTCAAGATGTTCAGAAATGAGGAAAGAGGAATAATAACTGGTCACATGTTCACTTTAGTTTTGCATCCAAATTTGGACTCAATATCTTTAAAATGGACATAAAGAAATGTCAAAAAAGTAAAATGGAATTAAATCATTAATTTAAAGGTTAAAACAATTACCTTTCAAAAATAAAAAAGAATTGATATTATTTAACTGATTCTAATGGGTCCACAAATATTAAAACCATATGTGTTTCAGACTCCAGAAAAAGTTCAGTATTTAAAAGTTAATACCTGTATACTTAATATAACACATAAACCAACTCTATCTTCCAGAAGGGCAGGACTCCAATCAAATGCATCAACAGTTCTGCAGTCAAACTTACGAATAGTATCATCTGGAAAGATGAGGAAAGACTACAGGTAGCTTCATGTCCTGTCTCTTATACACATCTAGATGTGTATAAGAGACAGGTTTAATATTCAAGTTTTCTACTGCTTTTCTTGTAAATTTTGGAGAGTTGTATATTTTTAGGAATTTATCTGTTTGATCCAAATCATCACAATTTTATCTTTTTAACAAATAGAAATATATACATTATCAACCAAGTGGAATTTATGCCAGTTATGTAAATCTGATTCAACATTTGAAAATTAATTAAAGTAATCCATTTCATCAACAGGCTAAAAAAGAAAAATCATATGATCATATCAATAGATATAGAAAAAAAAAGCTGACAAAATACAAAACCCATTAACGATAAAAATTCTCAAAACCCTAGAAATAGAGGGTAACATTGTCAACTTGATAAAGAACAGCTACCAAAAACAAACAAACAAACAAACCCTTATACCTGACATCATACTTCAAAGCCTTCCCATTAAAATCAGGTATAAGACAAGGATGTTCCCTCTCATCACACCTTTTCAACTTTGTACTGGATGTCCTCACTAAGGCAATAAGACAGGAAAAGGAAATGAAAGATATGCAGATAGAGAAGAAAGAAATAAAACTGTCTTTGTTCACAGGTGATATGACTGTCTAGGCAGACAATCTGAAAGAATCATCAAAACAACTCCTAGCCTTTGGGAGGTGATTAGTCATGACTGTGGAGCCCTCATGAATGGTACTGGAGCCCTTGTACAAGAGATCCCCAAGGCTCACTTGTCCCTCCTGTCATATGAGGACATAGAGAGAAAAAAGAGCCCTTTATAAACCAGAAAGCATGCCCTGTGACACTGAATCTGCTGATGCACTCAACTTGGATGTTCTAGCCCTCAGAACAACAATAAATAAAATTTTGTTGTTTATAAGCAACATAAACAACAATATAGACAACAATTTATAATTAATATAAACAACTGGCTGTTTATATACCTGGTTTAGGATAATTTGTTTTATAGCAGCCTGAACTGACTAGGATATAGAATATTATAGATCATTTCCTATACTGTATATTTATCCTTACTAAAAGTAAGGGAACAAGCTGATACTTAAAATGTTAAACAGAAACTCTTTTCACATGCTATAGATAATAGTGTGGTTGAAACAAAAATGAGAATATATGTCACACTATTCACTATCAGAAAGGCAGTGAAGTGGGAACAAGGAGGATAAAGAATGGGGAGTGGGGAGTCTGGGCCTCATATACTTTAATTTTATTTTTTTTTATTTCACCCTGTGATATTTTCAACTAAGAATATTAATTTAAGATCTAATAAAGAGACAGGGAGGGAGAAAGGGAGGAAGAGAGGAAGGGAGAAAGGAATAAAGAATAAAGGGGACAATTATAACATGAATAAATTAAATGTCTCTAATGTGGGAAAGACTCTGATGCTGGGAGGGATTGGGGGCAGGAGGAGAAGGGGACGACCGAGGATGAGATGGCTGGATGGCATCACTGACTCGGACGTGAGTCTGAGTGAACTCCGAGAGATGGTGATGAACAGGGAGGCCTGGCGTGCTGCGATTCATGGGGTCGCAGAGTCGGACACGACTGAGCGACTGAACTGAACTGAACTAATGTGGGAAACGGTAGGAAAAAACGAGACCTTTATGTATATTGTTAAAGTTACTTTCAGTATCAAATTCCCCTTTTTGTGACTAATTACAGTTTAGATAAATTACATCAGTTAAATTCAGTTCAGTCACTCAGTCGTGTCTGACTCTTTTCAACCCCATGAATTGCAGCACGCCAGGCCTCCTTGTCCATCACCAACTCCCGGGGTTCACACAAACTCACGTCCATCGAGTAGGTGATGCCATCCAGCCATCTCATCCTCTGTCGTCCCCTTCTCCTGCTGCCCCCAATCCCTCCCAGCATCAGAATCTTTTCCAATGAGTCAACTCTTCGCATGAGGTGGACAAAGTACTGGAGTTTCAGCTTTAGCATCATTCGTTCCAAAGAACACCGAGGATTGATCTCCTTTAGAATGGACTGGTTGGATTTCCTTGCAGTCCAAGGGACACTCAAGAGTCTTCTCCAACACCACAGTTCAAAAGCATCAACTCTTTGGTGCTCAGCTTTCTTCACAGTCCAACTCTCACATCCATACGTGACTACTGGAAAAACCATAGCCTTGACCAAATGGACCTTTGCTGGCAAAGTAATGTCTCTCCTTTTGAATATGCTGTCTAGGTTGGTCATAACTGACTGTCTCTTATACACATCTAATTTTCCACAGTTTATTGTGATCCACACAGTCAAAAGCTTTGGCATAGTCAATAAAGCAGAATTAGATGTTTTTCTGGAACTCTCTTGCTTTTTCGATGATCCAGCTAATGTTGGCAATTTGATCTCTGGTTCCTCTACCTTTTCTAAAACCAGCTTGAACATCTGGAAATTCACAGTTCACGTATTGTTAAAGCCTGGCTTGGAGAATTTTGACGATTACTTTACTAGCATGTGAGATGAGTGCAATTGTGCAATAGTTTGAGCATTCTTTGGGATTGGAATGAAAACTGACCTTTTCCAGTCCTGTGGCCACTGCTGAGTTCTCCAAAATTACATCAGCTGATCTATTATAAATGCATCTAAGGAATGATGCTAAAGCTGAAACACCCGTACTTTGGCCACCTCATGCGAAGAGTTGACTCATTGGAAAAGACTCTGATGGTGGGAGGGATTGGGGGCAGGAGGAGAAGGGGACGACAGAGGATGAGATGACTGGATGGCATCACTGACTCGATGGACGTGAATCTGAGTGAACTCCGGGAGTTGGTGATGGACAGGGAGGCCTGGCGTGCTGCGATTCATGGGGTCGCAAAGAGTGGGACATGACTGAGTGACTGAACTGAACTGAACCATCCAACAGAAAATGAAAAAAAAAAAAGTTATTCTTGTCCAGAATGGAAAAGTCAGGCCCAGAATGTAAATATATCTATTTATTGAGTGACTTTATATAGAACTGTATACCAATAATTGTAATGTATACTTACATTCAAAATAAATTCACTCGAACTATAGTCTTAACCTTTGTTCTTGAATATAGGGACTACTATTTAAGACAACATTCTTAAAACTAACTCTTTTCTTTGAGTGTACTTCTATTGTTTTTTTCATATTATAAAACTCAAAGATTCAGTATGCAAATCCAACTATAAACCCCCTTCTGAGCAAATAAAACATGTTTGGCAACCCAGAAGTTGCCTGAAATCCAGGGACCTGCAGAGGCCTCTTTGACATTTTTGCCAGTCATACAGCAGCCCTGAAACCTAAATATTTCCTCTTTCTCTCCTTACAGAAAGAAAGAAGGAACAGCCTTTTTTTAAGAATTCAAATTATTAATATTATTTAATAGCCAATGTGGTGTCAGTGCCACTAACATATGACTGCCTTATAAATGAAATAAAAGTGGAATATAAATTTGTTTCTATTCCAAATACATGTTCAGTGCTATGCCAGTAAATCTTTTAAAAAGACTCTGTTGAGGTTAGAGATGAGGGGAGCCAGTTTCTGAGTCTGCTGGTTTCTGTAGTGTAAGTATTCCCATCATGCCTGATTCCAAATTGCCAATGCTCTGTTCACAGGGGGATCTGTCCTCTTCACCATTCCTGTCCCTTTCTGCTCACAGCCATGACTTCAGTGCAGACACTGGTATTTCTCACTCCACTCCAAATTCAGTTCCTGAACCCCTCATCTGTTCTCAATAATGTAGCCAGAAATATCTTTCTAAGATGCAAAGTTTCTGAATTAGTCTGCTTCAGTGTCTTTAGACAAAGCCTGAAGTCCTGCTAGAGCCTCAGATGGTCCTTTTTGATTTGGCCCGTGTAAGTTTCACCTAGGTATACTAGTTGTCTTAGATTTTCTTGGAAGTTTCCCCTCATGTTTCTATGTGTTTGTGTACTATTTAATTTTTTCCATTGCTAGTATCTTTGTTATGTCCAAAATTTCTTGGACATATGTCCAAATTTTCTTGGAAGTTTCCCCTCATGTTTCTATGTGTTTGTGTACTATTTAATTTTTTCCATTGCTAGTATCTTTGTTATGTCCAAACTTCTGTCCCTCTCATCATGGGGAGTTCAGTCTTGTTCTGTTGGAGTACTTGCCTTTTAAACTTTTCCAGAGTATGGTACTTTGAACATACTTGTGTGATTGCTCCCAAGTTGTAATTATATGTATGCATGTTTATCTCTTCAGTGGACCATGAGTCTCTTAGGGGAAGAGACCACATTTATTTTCCAGTTGTAATGGAACATAATTGAAGTATTAATGTCATATTTTATGACATGAAATATGTTATCAATATTGAGAATATGTCTTTATTGTTATTTCCTGGCAGAATGAAGGTAGTGGGATTAAGTACAAAATAAATGTTTCAGAATATTTAAAATTTTGTTATTTCGCATCAACTTATGCCTTTCTTGTTAATTCCTTTGGGAAATAAAAAAGTGAAAGCACACATTAGATTTAAAGATGATCCTAATTTAAGAATAGTAGATGCCATCTTAAGACTTATGTTTACAGTTCAAAATAACCTCAATAAAGAGGAATCATCAAAAATACAGTTGCTGGAGAAACTAGTTTAGTGAGTCATACTTAGGGGAAGAAAAGGAAGGGCACAAACTGAATGAGGAGATAGAGAAATCACAATATATATACCTAAAAATACAGCATTTTAAAAAGTAAACATAAGAGCATTGCACAAATAAGAATAGTACTTAATAATCAGTCATGTTTTAAATAATTCAGCAAATATTTCTTAACAGAATACTCTATGCAAAGTACCCACTGGATACTGTTTATTTTTGAGTTGATACTGAGGAATAAGTGTGTCTGTGTCATCTACTTTTACAGAATGTGCTACAATCCTTTAAGTAATACTTCAAGATGTTCAGAAATGAGGAAAGAGGAATAATAACTGGTCACATGTTCACTTTAGTTTTGCATCCAAATTTGGACTCAATATCTTTAAAATGGACATAAAGAAATGTCAAAAAAGTAAAATGGAATTAAATCATTAATTTAAAGGTTAAAACAATTACCTTTCAAAAATAAAAAAGAATTGATATTATTTAACTGATTCTAATGGGTCCACAAATATTAAAACCATATGTGTTTCAGACTCCAGAAAAAGTTCAGTATTTAAAAGTTAATACCTGTATACTTAATATAACACATAAACCAACTCTATCTTCCAGAAGGGCAGGACTCCAATCAAATGCATCAACAGTTCTGCAGTCAAACTTACGAATAGTATCATCTGGAAAGATGAGGAAAGACTACAGGTAGCTTCATGTCAGTGCCAGGCCAGACTTTGCCATCAAATGAGTTATCAATAAAATATCAGTTTTCATAACATTTTGGATTTCAGACTTTGCCTTGTTGATTATAGAGTCAACTAAAAAATATGCATAACTTGGGAGTTGCAAGTTAAGTTTCATTTGGGGCAAAACAAGGACTACAGCCTGGGAGACACTACTTCAGTTAGTTCTGAGAGACTGCTCCAAGGAACCAGGAGGGGGAAGTCAGGCTATATAGTTTGTAACAAAGGGGGAATACAGTCAGAACATGAAAGATCAGATATCAGGTTAAGGAATTTAGCATACTATGTATGGGAAGATGCAAGCCTCTGGGCTCACTGAATTCATTCTTTTCATTGCACCTCAGCTCAGTTCAGTTGTTATTCAGTTGTGTCTGACTCTTTGTGACCCCATGGACTGCAGCATACCAGGCGTCCCTGTCCATCACCAACTCCCAGAGTTTACTCGAACACATATCCATTGATTTGGTGATGCCATCCAACCATTTCATCCCCTGTCGTCCCCTTTTCCTCCCACTTTCAATCTTTCCCAGCATCAGGTTCTTTTCAAATGAGTCAGTTCTTCGGTTCTTCGCATCAGGTGGCCAAAGTATTGGAGTTTCAGCATCAGTCCTTAAAATGAATATTCAGGACTGATTTCCTTTAGTATTGATTGGCTGGATCTCCTTACAGTCCAAGAGACTCTCAGGAGTCCACTCCAACACCACAGTTCAAAAGCATCAGTTTTTCAGTGCTCAGCTTTCTTTATAGTCCAACTCTCAAATCCATGCATGACTACTGAAAAAGCCATAGCCTTGACTAGACGGACCTTTGTTGGCAAAGTAATGTCTCTTCTTTTTAATACGCTGTCTAGGTTGGTCACAACATTCCTTCCAAGGAGTAAATGTCTTTTAATTTCATGACTGCCGTCACCATCTGCAGTGATTTTGGAGCCCCCTCAAAATCAGCCACTGTTTCCACTGTTTACCCATCAATTTGCCATAGAGTGATGGGACCAGATGCCACGATCTTTGTTTTCTGAATGTTGAGCTTTAAGCCACCCTTTTCACTTTCCTCTTTCATCAAGAGGCTCTTTAGTTCTTCTTCACTTTCTGCCATAAGGGTGGTGTCATCTGCATATCTAGGTTATTGATATTTCTCCCAGCAATCTTGATTCCAGCTTGTGCTTCTTCCAGCCCAGGGTGTCTCATGACGTACTCTGAATATAAGTTAAATAAGCAGGGTGACAATACTCAGCCTTGATGTACTCCATTTCCTATTTGGAAACATTCGGTTGTTCCATGTCCAGTTCTAACTGTTGCTTCCTGACCTGCATACAGATTTCTCAAGAGGCAGGTCAGGTGGTCTGCTACTCCCATTTCTTGAAGAATTTTCCACAGTCTATTGTGATCCACACAGTCAAAGGCTTTGGCATAGTCAATAAAGCAGAATAGATATTTTTTCTGGAACTCTCTTGCTTTTTCAATGATCCAATGGATGTTGGCAATTTGATCTCTGGTTCTTCTGCCTTTTCTAAAACCAGCTTGAACATCTGGAAGTTCACGGTTCATGTATTACTGAAGCCTGGCTTGGAGAATTTTGACCATTACTTTACTAGCGTGTGAGATGAGTGCAACTGTGTGGTAGTTTGAGCATTCTTTGGCATTGCCTTTCTTGGGATTGGAATGAAAACTGACCTTTTCCAGTCCTGTGGCCACTGCTGAGTTTTCCAAATTTGCAGGCTTATTGAGTGCAGCACTTTCACAGCATCATCTTTCAGGATTTGAAACAGCTCCACTGGAATTCCATCACCTCCGCTAGCTTTATTCGTAGTGATGCTTTCTAAGGCCCACTTGACTTTTCTTCGCATCAGGTGGCCAAAGTATTGGAGTTTCAGCATCAGTCCTTAAAATGAATATTCAGGACTGATTTCCTTTAGTATTGGTTGGCTGGATCTCCTTACAGTCCAAGAGACTCTCAGGAGTCCTCTCCAACACCACAGTTCAAAAGCATCAATTTTTCAGTGCTCAGCTTTCTTTATAGTCCAACTCTCAAATCCATGCATGACTACTGAAAAAGCCATAGCCTTGACTAGACGGACCTTTGTTGGCAAAGTAATGTCTCTTCTTTTTAATACGCTGTCTAGGTTGGTCACAACATTCCTTCCAAGGAGTAAATGTCTTTTAATTTCATGACTGCCGTCACCATCTGCAGTGATTTTGGAGCCCCCTCAAAATCAGCCACTGTTTCCACTGTTTACCCATCAATTTGCCATAGAGTGATGGGACCAGATGCCAGATCTTTGTTTTCTGAATGTTGAGCTTTAAGCCACCCTTTTCACTTTCCTCTTTCATCAAGAGGCTCTTTAGTTCTTCTTCACTTTCTGCCATAAGGGTGGTGTCATCTGCATATCTAGGTTATTGATATTTCTCCCAGCAATCTTGATTCCAGCTTGTGCTTCTTCCAGCCCAGGGTGTCTCATGACGTACTCTGAATATAAGTTAAATAAGCAGGGTGACAATACTCAGCCTTGATGTACTCCATTTCCTATTTGGAAACATTCGGTTGTTCCATGTCCAGTTCTAACTGTTGCTTCCTGACCTGCATACAGATTTCTCAAGAGGCAGGTCAGGTGGTCTGCTACTCCCATTTCTTGAAGAATTTTCCACAGTCTATTGTGATCCACACAGTCAAAGGCTTTGGCATAGTCAATAAAGCAGAATAGATAGTTTTTCTGGAACTCTCTTGCTTTTTCAATGATCCAATGGATGTTGGCAATTTGATCTCTGGTTCTTCTGCCTTTTCTAAAACCAGCTTGAACATCTGGAAGTTCACGGTTCATGTATTACTGAAGCCTGGCTTGGAGAATTTTGACCATTACTTTACTAGCGTGTGAGATGAGTGCAACTGTGTGGTAGTTTGAGCATTCTTTGGCATTGCCTTTCTTGGGATTGGAATGAAAACTGACCTTTTCCAGTCCTGTGGCCACTGCTGAGTTTTCCAAATTTGCAGGCTTATTGAGTGCAGCACTTTCACAGCATCATCTTTTAGAATTTGAAATAGCTCAGTTGGGATTCCATCACTTCCACTAGCTTTGTTTGTAGTGATGCTTCCTAAGGCCCACTTAACTTGGCATTCCAGGATGGGCCCAAATCTTGTTTCCTTGTTCAACTTAAGGAGTGGCAGATGGCTGCTTCTTGCCTTCCCCAAGCTCATCAACAATCACCATGGAGGGTGGCATAATCTGTTGGATCACAATTTTTGGAGCCCTCATTCATATTTGGAGGCCAAATTGTCTGATGACTTTGACATTTCTCTTTATTGATATGGCAGGAGATACTTTCATTTCACAATAGTGTCAGAGACTTGACTTAAGGAAAGTTTTGAGTGCTGAAAACTTTAAGAAGGTTAACTTATACTAGTTTGTAAATGGTGTATTTTCTGAGAGACTTTCTTAATTTTCATGTTTTTTACATTCAATATTAAATAAACATGGCAAAGAGGAGATATCATCTTCCATGATCTTATCTTCTCACAGTTACTTTTCATTTTTCCTGTATGACTTCATTTCTTCACTCTCACCTAGAATGGTTTTTCCACCTTGTTCTGCCCAATGGATGCCTCAATCCTTGAAAATTCTCCATCTGATAAAAGTGAAGTCGCTCAGTCGTGTCCAGCTCTTTGCAGCCCCATAGACTGTAGCCCACCAGGCTCCTCCATCCACCCCCAAATCAGCTCCCTTGAATTTAGACGTGTAAACCTTTCAGAATCTACATTGCTCTTTTTCTTCCTATTTCATCTAGCCTCAGCCTGGACTTCAGTGCATTATGCTGTGTCTTCATATACATACAATAACCCTTTTTTCATCTATGGCCTTGGGTTTTACATTGTGACAGGTAAAGCAAATTAGATGTGTTTCAGGACAGGGGAATATTTTAAGTTGAAATTTTTTTGGATACAATAGAACATACTTTTGCATATCCATTCATAAGCCAAATCTTAAATGTTTAATGCACTTTTAAACTTTAAGATTTGACCAGACTTCCAAATCACAAAAGTTAAAGTTCACCTGAAAAATTAAATTTCATTTTTCTTCAGGTTCAGTAAAAGTTTTCTGAAAATCTGAACAAGCAAATAAATGAAGAAATCAGTTATTTTCATGCAACCTTTAAAATATACCTTATGTTAAAATGTTATATCCTACATTATACATGTATGCTTATATACAAGGTATATGAAGCATGTACAATAATAGCAGTGACCATTGTTTTGTCACATTTCTTTACAGAAAAATCAAGTTTTCAATTGTATTTACTCAAGTGAGAAACAGACTGAAAAGTGTTTCTATTAATTGAATAGATTCACAAAATTTGCACCAACCACATGAGATTTTTAATTTACATACTCTAATAAATATTCTATGCCCATTGCTTAATACCCATCATGTTTCATTCTTTACAATATATTCCAAATATTTTTGACCTAATTAATATCTAGAATACATGGTATAGAATTTACCCACCATTGTTTTTTGTCTTTTCCCTCCTTCTCTCCCTTGCTGAAGCAGCTTCCATTTTTGTGACCCAAAGGAAAAAATTCAGTGTTAACCATAGAAGCCATTTTTTGCCTCTCTTACAAAAAATTTGGAGTGTTCTAACATTTCCCTAAGAAATCAGATTCCTATCACTGATGTTTTCAAACATATTTTTTTAGTTTCTGTGATTTTTCTTACAAATAATTTTGTGCTTTTTATTAAGCATTTGAACTACTATTTTTTTGCAAACAGATGAATGATAAGATTTTCAAATGTGCCAAATTAGAGGCAAATGATCCAAACCCATGGTGGAAAAGGCATATTGATATTGTTTCATTTAACTGAAAACAATGGATGTTTTCCAAAGATATATATGGAGCTTGCAGAGCCAGTTTTTAAGTGTGTTTGTGAAAGATTCAGGAAGTAGAAGTTATATGAACAATTCACGTTTGTGCGTCTTAAAACACTTTCTCACTAAAAGAAAAGGGTTGGGTGTTTTGTGAAAACTGTAAGCATCAGCAAAATGTATATACAAAAAGAAATTGACATCAGTGTGAAATTCAAGATGCTTTCTAGGAAGTAGTTGTCTGAAGGAGCAGAGTACTGTGCTTTTTTGTGTGAAATTTTTGTCATGTCCCTGCTTATTTAACTTGTATGCAAAGTACATCATACAAAATGCCAGGCTGGATGAAGCACAAGCTGGAATCAAGACTGCTGGGAGAAATATCAGTAACCTCAGATACACAGGTGACACCAACCTTATGACAGAAAATGAAGAGGAACTAAAGAGCCTCTTGATGAAAGTGAAAGAGGAGGGTGAAAAAATTTCCTTGAAACTCAACATTCAAAAAACTAAGATCATGGAATCCAGTCCCATCACTTCATGGCAAATAGATGGGGAAACAGTGGAATCAGTGAGAGACTTTATTTTCTTGGGCTCCAAAATCACTGCTGATGGTGACTGCAGACATGAAATTAAAAGACGCTTGCTCCTTGGAAGAAAAGTTATGACCATCCTAGACAGCATATTAAAAAAAAGAGGCATTTCTTTGCTGACAAATGTCTGTTTAGTAAAAGCTATGGTTTTGCAGTAGTCATGTATGGATGTGAGAGCTGGATTTTAAAGAAAGAACCTAAGAATTAATAAAAGAGCACCTAAGAATTGATACTTTTGAACTGGGGTTTTGAAGAAGACTCTTGAGAGTCCCTTGGACTATAAGGAGATCCAACCAGTCCATCCTAAAGGAAATCAGTCCTGAATATTCATNTGTGAGAGCTGGATTTTAAAGAAAGAACCTAAGAATTAATAAAAGAGCACCTAAGAATTGATACTTTTGAACTGGGGTTTTGAAGAAGACTCTTGAGAGTCCCTTGGACTATAAGGAGATCCAACCAGTCCATCCTAAAGGAAATCAGTCCTGAATATTCATTTTAAGGACTGATGTTGAAGCTGAAACTCCAATAGTTTGGCCACCTGAGAACTGGCTGGTGATGATAAAGAAAAGACCCTGATGCTGGGAAAGATTGAAGGCAGAAGGAGAAGGGGACGACAGAGGTTGGATGGCATCACTGACTCGATGGACATGAGTTTGAGCAAGCTCCGGGAGTTGGCAATGCACAGGGCAGCCTAGCTTGCTGCAGTCCATGGGGTCGCAAAGAGTTGGACACAACTGAGCGACTGAACTAACTGAGGCTAAATGGTTATTTTTAGATTTTTCCCAGCAATAGGAAGTTGAAAACTTTATTCATTTATTAGACCAACCTAGATAGCATATTGAAAAGCAGAGACATTACTTTGCCAACAAAGGTCTGTCTGGTCAAGGCTATGGTTTTTCAGTGGTCATTTATGGATGCGAGAGTTGGACTGTGAAGAAAGCTGAGTGGTGACGAATTGATGCTTTTGAACTGTGGTGTTGGAGAAGACTCTTNATTGAAAAGCAGAGACATTACTTTGCCAACAAAGGTCTGTCTGGTCAAGGCTATGGTTTTTCAGTGGTCATTTATGGATGCGAGAGTTGGACTGTGAAGAAAGCTGAGTGGTGACGAATTGATGCTTTTGAACTGTGGTTTTGAAGAAGACTCTTGAGAGTCCCTTGGACTGCAGGGAGATCCAACCAATCCATTCTAAAGGAGATCAGCCCTGGGATTTCTTTGGAAGGAATGATGCGAAAGCTGAAACTCCATTACTTTGGCCAGTTCATGCGAAGAGTTGACTCATTGGAAAAGACTCTGATGGTGGGAGGGATTGGGGGCAGGAGAAAAGGGGACAACAGAGGATGAGATGGATGGATGGCATCACCGACTCGATGGATGTGAGTTTGAGTGAACTCCGAGAGATGGTGATGGACAGGGAGGCCTGGCGTGCTGCGATTCATGAGGTTGCAAAGAGTCAGACACGACTGAATGACTGAACTGAACTGAGCCCAGTCTTATACTCACCAAATCCTTTTGACTCTTGGATAGATCTAAAGATTTCAAAATTTTCAGATTTTTTTCTAACATTGTTGGAAGGCATTAAAATAGAATGGACTGGAATGGGTGAATTTAACTCAGATGACTATTATATCTACTACTGTGGGCAGGAATCCCTCAGAAGAAATGGAGTAGCCATCATGGTCAACAAAAGAGTCTGAAATGCAGTACTTGGATGCAATCTCAAAAATGACAGAATGATCTCTGTTCGTCTCCAAGGCAAACCATTCAATATCACAGTTATCCAAGTCTATGCCCCAACCAGTAATGCTGAAGAAGCTGAAGTTGAACGGTTTTATGAAGACCTACAAGACCTTTTAGAACTAACACCCAAAAAAGATGTCCTTTTCATTATAGGGGACTGGAATGCTAAAGTAGGAAGTCAAGAAACACCTGGAGTCACAGGCAAATTTGGCCTTGGAATGCGGAATGAAGCAGGGCAAAGACTAATAGAGTTTTGCCAAGAAAATGCACTGGTCATAGCAAACACCCTCTTCCAACAACACAAGAGAAGACTCTACACGTGGACATCACCAGATGGTCAACACCGAAATCAGATTGATTATATTCTATGCAGCCAAAGATGGAGAAGCTCTATACAGTCAACAAAAACAAG